>WOVY01009801.1:0-214179 GCA_013436015.1 Rhipicephalus annulatus
GCCAGTGGCGTAACTAGATAGGACGGCGCCCAGGGCAAATATATTTTCCGCGCCCCTCATTATCCCCCCCCCCCCCCATTAAAAGCGCTAATGTAGGTTCCGCGATTGCTGACTGGCGCGCGGCGGGCCATTTCGGAGGCCAAGGGCCACAGTTTGATTTCGATGAGCTACGCCCGCGTTTTTGTATAGTATTTTTCTTTTTTTATTCAAACTCCGGAAGTCCCTTACCCGTCATTGTTCTCTTCAGTCCACACTGCAAAAAGCTTGACGGCACGGCGTTCCCAGGCCAAGTTTCTCGTACCTAAGCTTTCGCGCTATTTTGCATCCCAGGAAGCAGGGTGAGTACAAAACCAAGCACCAGCTAGACACCGCGCCCTCGGGTCTGGTATGGGGGTTAAACTGGTCGGAGTGTTCTGCCGTTTCGCTCCGTTCGCTGTTCCATTGATGGAGGTCATCCTTGTGCGGCCGCATTTTTCAGGAAGTTCTTGGTTTCTCCAACGTTACGAAGCGGGGCAGTCGGACATGCTGTCGGGTACACTACGCTCTGCGCTTTTTTCGCAGGTGCGTGTTCTTTGGGCCAAAGGATGAACCTGCCCATGGCGGTGGATGGCATGTGGGAAACGGACCCCCCGCCCTTCTAGTGCTTTGCTGGCGCCCGCGATGCAGGGAACAACAAACGTCGCCGTCGTGTCACGCTTTCTCCGTCTTTCCTCCAGAGAACTCTGCGAATAAACGCCTTTGTTTAGCCTTTGGTGCCGAGGTCACGGATTATATTCGCCCTTCTTCCGCCGCTGCGTGGACGATTAGTCGTTGGACGATCGGCTATTTCGTTGGAGTTTCTGTTCTTACTCAAAAAAGGTGCATTCGAACTTTTTTATTATTTGGTTTCGTACGTGGTTGGTTTCAGGGAAGCTTTCAGTAAGTGGTTTGGGGAGGCTGGTGGGGTTCGCTGAAACTCATCTAACCCAGTGCTGCGGAGCACAAAAACAAAGCTTAGCCGAGGGTCATGGAAGGCACGGAGGTAGCGCAGCAAAATGAAAATAGAGGATCCTTTTCCCGATGCAAAGCCATTGCGGCAAACTTTCTTCACCACCATCCCCACTTCCAGTCGTACATTACAACCTCGCCCCTCCCCCTTCCAGGCGGTTTTACGGAAAAAAACATTGACAACCTTTCCAGGGGCGCCAACCCGAGGACTCGGTTGGCGCCCCCTCCCTAGTGGCGCCCGGGGCACTTGTACCCCCTTGCCCCCCCCTAGTTACGCCACTGGCCGTGGCGGGGGTTAAAATCACGTGGTGTCGGCATGCTTTCTCGCGTCTGCATCTGATGATTAACTATACATCAATAACCAATACAGAACACCGCGGGGTTGAGCCTGACAGGAAAGACTTGACATGGCGAAATATAGGAAATTGCCAGAAGTGAAGTAATTTATTTATACTACAATATAGCATTCAAGATGCCAGCATTGTTTTTTTTCCTTTGTTTTTTCAAGACATGATTTGTGACTGTGTCTCTGGTTAAAAAAATAAACTGAAAATGAACAACATCTATAGCATTATTGTATCCGGATACATTGCGTTTTGGTGAGATAAAGTGAAAAATATGTTATAATGAAGATCGTTACCGCCGGATCAAGTGCATGGCTAAAGTTTATCTCATGTTCTGGTAGATTTTAGCTTGCCTATTCAGTGATTGACCGCTCATGAAAATGTTTTTGCCTCAATTTAAACAATCCCATTTTCATTAGCGTTGCTTCTTTTATACGACTACGTATGTATTGTATGTTAACATTAGTTTTTGTGTAATAGACAATACAAAACATATATAGCAAAGTTAGGCAGCTGATTATGTGAAAATCGTGCAGCATCCCTCATTTATCAACGTGACCACAAGTAATGTAGCCGTTCCTTCACGTATGAAGAAGTTTGGTTGTATACAAGAGAAGCCTAATACAGGGTTCGCAAGATGTAGGGCACTTGGTAACAATTATAAAACAAAGAAACGCTAGCGCACTAGCTTACAATTGCAGCACACCAAATCACCAAATGAGCTTGACATCATATCTCACGAATTCAAATAAGAAGACGAAGAAGAGAAGAAGAAGAAGACGAAGAAGAAGAAGAAGAGAAGAAGAAGAAGAAGAAGAAGAAGAAGAAGAAGAAGCACGAAGAAGAAGAAGAAGACGAAGAAGAAGAAGAAGAAGAAGAAAGAAGAAGAGAAGAAGAAGAAGAAGAAGAAGAATGAAGAAGAAGAAAGAAGCAGAAGAAGAAGAAGAAGAAGAAGAAGAAGAAGAAGAAGAAGAAGATCAGCGTACGAAGTTATATTAGTACGATCAGACAACACCGTCAAATTTACTATACACGTCGTCAATACAACTGTCCTACCCTGCAGGAATTCAATGAGAGTAACTACCAAACCGTCTTATTTCCTTGATTATTTATTGTTCATGGGAATAGGGGGCCACTCCTGTTTATGGATTACTAATAGTGCCTCAATTGTTTTCAAAACCGCTAAAGATACGTCCATCAGGAAAACAATGAACACCGGCTGACCTTGAAGGAAGGTGCAGGACTCCTGAGACATGTCCACTCCAAGGCGCTCTGGGACTCAGACGACGGGTGTTCCTTCAAGGAGCGAGGCTCCGCGCTCCGCCGATAGCGGTCATCGAGCAGATAAGCAGTGCGTCTGTGGCGCGCCAAAAGATAGCGTGCTGGCTCGGCATGTATTGCAGTACTCCTGCTGACGCTCGACATTTGTGTGCGCCTCGATACCTCCCGTGGTAGCCCCGTTCAGGCAAGGTTGATGACCGTATCGGTGAGATTGTCGAAGATACATATTTAAGTGAAGCCTTTTTTAGCCTTTCCCGGGACCTTGGTGCCCGTTCACAAGCGTCATCACCATAGGGGAGCGTTGATTCTCCATTACAGGGTGGTAGATTTGCCTAAGTAGCTTTGTACCACTCTTCTGAATGATTTGGGGTGGGCGAGGGGGACTGCGTCCCTCTGTTGCTATCATTTTGCTTTGAATCAACTGGGCACATATTGATGCCTACCATGCGCGCGGGCAAAGCTCCCCTTCGGGGAGGGAGAGGGTTTCAGAAGGTCATTGTATGGCGCTGACTTCGCCCCCCACCCCCCACCCCTTAGGCGACTAGTGGTCGAAATTTCCGGAGCCCTCCACTTTTCCGGAGCCCTCGTGCACCGATGGACATGATTCGACATAGGCACGAACTCACGTTGCGCTACTTTTTTTTTTGCGTCTATTCGCGTTGTACACAAAGCCGGCGCCGCCACATGCACGAGTGCCAACATATGCCGTCTTCACTTTGGAGCGCGCACTCCATCTCTCGTCGTATGCGCAATCCAAACTTGCATCGGCGAGGCCTCCGAGAACTCCGCGTCTACAATCTCAAAGGCCATGGTTTTCTCTCATTTTCACCTTGCTGAGCTTACAGATGGTGGTCACAGATGAACACTGGCCGTGCAGTGCGGTAACTCTACTACACTCTACCATAGAACTCGCGGTGCTGGGTGCATGTGCACAGTATGAACCTTTTCAAAATGATCAGAAGGGAGAGCACATCTGTTTCCACCGAAAAGTGATTTATCTCGTCGCATATTATATATATATATATATATATATATATATATATATGCGTGTGTGTGTCTGGATGAAGCAGAGATATTATACATCACTCCAACGAAAGCAGGTTGCCGCGTCGAAATTTCAGTGTGACTCATGCGAGGGCGGCACCGTACAGATTTTACGAACGTCATCCAAGAAACTGTATATTTATTTGTACAGTTAACATACTTCACTGATTTGTAAATGTTGTGTAAAATAAATCCCCACAAAATACAGGGATGTCTAACTCAGGGGCATAGGCAGAATTATTTCTTCTTTTCCGGCAGAGTGAAGCGAGAAGAGCACAGCCTTGAAATGGTCATTTCTTCCTCTTTATACCACGGGGGTGGGGGATCGGCAGATTTTACGTACAACGGAAATCGATGATACGCGAAGCACAAATGAGGAAGGAACGATTCGCATGTTAGGAGGACCTGTAATTCATGTTCGTCATACACTGACGGCGCTCGATGCCGACTAAGGTGTATATCAAGCTAGCGAACCTTGAGCGTAGCATAAAAACATACCGGAAATGACATGCATGTCGTGATTCGCATGTTAGGATCTGTAATTCAAGTTTGTAATACCATGAATTCACTCAATGTCTACTAAGGTGTATATCAAGCTAGCGAACCGGCTGCAAACGCGCCATGAGCGTGGCATGTAAATTCCATGCCATGATTATCATGTTTGCGCCTGACATCTGTGTTCGTCGTCCATTCACGTCACGTAATACCAAATTTCGTATATTTGAAGCTATAGCGAATGGCCGTGAGCGCATCATGAGCGTGGCACGTAGTCATGTTTTTGTTTTGTTTTTTACGTGACCTGCATGTCGATGTTCCGTACGCCTCCGCGTAAATCCATCTCACTCATTTCTCACCTTCATGTTTTTGTCAGTGCTCCTTTAATGAATCCATGTCGTTAATGCTCAGCCCGCCTAAGAACATCGAGACATCACCCCTGCACAAACTTCGAGAGGTTGTACAGGTGGCTGTCTCGGAGTGGCGAAGGGGTGTGGTCAGTGGCGTAACTAGATAGGACGGCGCCCAGGGCAAATATATTTCCGCGCCCCTCATTATCCCCCCCCCCCCATTAAAAGCGCTAATGTAGGCTTCCGCGATTGCCTACTGGCGCGCGGCGGGCCATTTCGGAGGCCAAGGGCCACCAGTTCTGATTTCGATGAGCTACGCCCGCGTTTTTTGTATAGTATTTTTCTTTTTTTATTCAAACTTCCGGAAGTCCCTTACCCGTCATTGTTCTCTTCCAGTCCACACTGCAAAAAGCTTGACGGCACGGGCGCTTCCCAGGCCCAAGTTTCTCGTACCTAAGCTTTCGCGCTATTTGTGCATCCCAAGGAATGCAGGGTGAGTACAAAACAAAGCAACCAGCTAGACACCGCGCCCTCGGGTCTGGTATGGGGGTTAAACTGGTCGGAGTGTTCTGCCGTTTCGCTCCGTTCGCTGTTCCATTGATGGAGGTCATCCTTGTGCGGCCGCATTCTTTCAGGGAAGTTCTTGGTTTCTCCAACGTACGAAGCGGGGCAGTCGGCACATGCTGTCGGGTACACTACGCTCTGCGCTTTTTTCGCAGGTGCGTGTTCTTTGGGCCAAAGGATGAACCTGCCCATGGCGGTGGATGGCATGTGGGAAACGTTGACCCCCGCCCTTCTATTGCTTTGCTGGCGCCCGCGATGCAGGGAATCAACAAACGTCGCCGTCGTGTCACGCTTTCTCCGTCTTTCCTCCAGAGAACTCTGCGAATAAACGCCTTTGTTTAGCCTTTGGTGCCGAGGTCACGGATTATATTCGCCCTTCCTTCCGCCGCTGCGTGGACGATTAGTCGTTGGACGATCGGCTATTTCGTTGGAGTTTTCTGTTCTTACTCAAAAAAGGTGCATTCGAACTTTTTTATTTTATTTTGTTTACGTACGTGGTTGGTTTCAGGGAAGCTTTCAGTAAGTGGTTTGGGAGGCTGGTGGGGTTCGCTGAAACTCATCTAACCCAGTGCTGCGGAGCACAAAACAAAGCTTAGCCGAGGGTCATGGGAAGGCACGGAGGTAGCGCAGCAAAATGAAAATAGAGGATCCTTTTCCCGATGCAAAAGCCATTGCGGCAACCCTTTCCTTCACCACCATCCCCACTTCCAGTCGTACATTACAACCTCGCCCCTCCCCCCTTCCAGGCGGTTTTACGGAAAAAAACATTGACAACCTTTCCAGGGGGCGCCAACCCGAGGACTCGGCTTGGCGCCCCCTCCCTAGTGGCGCCCGGGGCACTTGTACCCCCTTGCCCCCCCCTAGTTACGCCACTGGGTGTGGTTTAAGGTTTAGAGACAATCCCCCCCCCCACCCATCTGCACCAGCGCCAGAGATGTTCACGCTTTGTATGTCGTGGGCGCAACCGCAAGGTCACGCACATCCCATCACGTGACAGCAGAAACCGTCACTCGGAACACTGTGCGAAGGACTCACAAAAACACTCCATCCTTCCAGGCCGGGCCTGCCGAACCAGCACGCAGCCGCGCGAGTGTACGTACCTTTCTTTCTTCATCTATTAAACTGTTGTCGGTCGTTAATACTTTCGAAGTTCTCATTCGCGCACTCTTCACTCGACCACGACAGTATGAGTCAACGTACCTTTCTTTCTTCATCCATTAAACTGTTGTCGGTCGTTAATACTTTCGAAGTTCTCATTTGTGCACTCTTCACTCGACCACGACAGTATCAGTGGCACAGACAGCAGGGGGAGGGTTTGGGGTTCAATACATCTGCGCCCCCCCCCTCCAAAAAAAAACACACTGAAATTTTAACAGTTTACAGAACCTAGAAGACATCTTATACACAAACGCACGAGCGAACATGCGTAAAAGGGGAGTTGGACACCCCCTACCCAGAAAATAAAATTTCTGGCTGCGCTTCTTGCTGTGGGACACTGTTACAAATGGCAGCTAGCAGTTTGGACGAAGTGGCGTTGGGAAACGCGTTCCGGTAATGGCGAAATTCGAAGATAGAGAACCAGGCAGGTAACGAATGAAGAGATAGAGAGCGAAAGGGGTGAAGGCGCCACTGTATCTGCACTCTGTTATCATCGTACAGCTCCGTCTCCCTTTCTCAGCAGCGCTGACACGGGCAATCGCGCCCGAATGTTACGCTTCGGCGCTGAATCACTCGGTCGGCCTCGCTTTGCGATATGAACACAGAACGCCTACACGCTACCATGATATGAAGGAGCCGTGCACAGTCGGTATGCGCTTGGCAACCACCGCGATCGTGTGATCCAATGCCGTCACTCACAATCGCGTGGTGACTGATACAAAACAGCAGTGAGCACAGAATGCCACACACCGTATATGCATACATGGTGCTTTTGAAATCTTTCTCTCTTTTCATATTATTTTATTCGTTCTCGTTTTCCTTGTTTTGGTGTTTTTCTTCAATAACACTATCATGCTGATGGGATAACCAGCTGTAACGCGCTTTTTTCCATACTTCAGTATAAAAAAAGGCAGTTCCTACGTACAGTGGCACGGAGGAAGGAAAGGTAAGGAGCGGCCCTGACGTCACTCGTTGTGAAGCCGCGATGAAGCCGGAAGTCGGCCATATTGAGTAGGCAAATTCTCCTCTCTTGTTTACATATGAATGCGAAGCAGAAGGCGCGACTCCCTCCCCGTCTCGGAAAGCACGTGGGCTGCGCAGCGCGTGTGTCGTGACGATCCAAAACTAATGGAACTGGGCTCATCACTCTGAGCCAGCGGGACACCTTCAGCGAAATCGCTTCATCCGAGTAATAACAGGGAGTAACGGCTCACCGACAACGAAGCAACTACGAGAGAACTCGCGCTAGATGCACTGACAACGGCGAGTGCTTTCACGTAATTAATTCAGCAACTGTACAGACAACACGATCGGTCGTGCGCCTTCTACGGTTGCATTCCGCCACGTGGCCGACGCAGCGTCATGCCACTGTGTCCGTGTTGCGCGTGAAACTCACCGGCGCCAGCATTCTGCGACCATGGTGACTTTGAGCACGGTGCTAGTGACAGTTGAACGTGGTTGCTGTTACGTTGTAGGAGTCCCGAATGCCGACCCGGTGGTGCATGGCATACTGTACATATTATGAAATTATATATCAGCCTCTAAATGAGTGCAGGCCTATCGAAGGCAGCAGGGCGTATGACATTACAACAGATGGCACTGCAGCAAACCCCTCAATATGACATTACGTTGAGATTACATGCAATGCTGGTGGAGAGAGCACCAAGCGGAACAGAAAAGGTGTTTTAATACGCACATGCAAGTTGTTACTGTACACACACAACACGAAACTACGTATGTGCACATGGTACTCACGGCGCGTCTTGCTGGGCTCAACAGCGTCGTCCGTTGTCACAAGCAGGAACACCGCTCAACCGTCACTGACCTGCAAGGCGTTCGTCGTCATTCAGCTTCGTCATGGTGCCCAACGCAATTTCGCTGAACACTAACTGCTTCATCCGCGTCATCCGCCGCACGACACATGGATATGCACTTGTTCCACGCACTGTTGAAACCCCGCGATGGACAAAGGGATTTGTAAACGTTGCTAAGAGTAATGTAACAGCCAGGAGAACACTGCGTAACCAATAACGCGGCGCAGAGCACAGATATTGTCCGCCACGGCTCAGAACGAGACCTGGGGAGGCACACATTCCGCCGACAGCCACGGCCGCTCACTGCTAGGCCAGCTCCACTGCGCAACACGTAACCATAGCAACGCCGCCATTGTGCCTACTGAATATGGCCGCCATGATGTCATTTCCGCCACATTTTTTACGCCCTGCGCCGGCTGGGCATGCCCTCTCCTTACCTTTTTCCTTCCTCCGTGTACAGTGGGAATCGATGATATGCGAAGCACGAATGAGGAAGGTTGATACATTACTTTCGAATCAGCACAGCGTTACGAGGCGGACGTAAATTATGCCGTACATGACTTCCACGTCATGATTATCATCGTTGCACCTGGCATTTGTGTTCGTCGTCCATTCACGTCTGTCACGAACGACTGCGATTTTCGTTTCACCCGCGCGCCCCATCGTCCAAGGAAGGGCGCTTTTGTGTTGGGAAGACGACATCCAGCGACTACCGACACAGCAACGCAACGGCGCCACCGCGTCTTCCCTACACCTGTACCGAAAGGGGCACGCATGTGTTCAAGGAAAGGAGATGGCCTTCAGAGGGGACGGGAGCAGCCCCCCCATGGTGGTCTAGTGGTTAAGGTACTCGGCTGCTGACCCGCAGGTCGCGGGATCTAATCCCGGCTGTGGCAGCTGCATTTCCGGTGGAGGCGGAAATGTTGTAGGCCCATGTACTCAGATTTGGGTGCACGTTAAAGAACCCCTGGTGGTCTAAATTTCCGGAGCCCTCCACTACACCGTCTCTCATAATCATATGGGGGTTTTGGGACGTTAAACCCCACAAATCAATCATCATCAGGGGACGGGAGCACGTGTACGCCGAGAAAATGTTTGGGAGTGCTTCGGAATCGGCAGTTCACGTGCAACCAGCAAGAAGCGCGGTCGTCGGTGTCGCGAGTCTCGCGTAGGCGGCGAGCATGGAGTGACCCGCGCAGCGTATTGAGACTGCTGTAACACCGGGCACCCTCGTCGCCTCCTACTAAGCTGGCGAGACCTTCAGTGGCACCGCATCAACTCCCCTGCGTGTACCAAGAGCTGGCCTTGTTCGTATAGAACTTTTAGGGGCGAAGCTCCTTAGGGCGTGGGCTGTGCGTCCCCTGTAGCCTGTATGTAGCCACCTCTAGTTTAGTTCTTGCAGTGTTCACTAGATGGCGATACCGTCCCCTGTATTTAGCCACCTCTAGTTTAGTTTTTGCAGTGTTCACTAGATGGCGGTACCGTCTCCTGTATGTAGCCACCCCACCTCTCGTTTAGTTCTTGTAGTGTTTACTAGATGGTGGTACTTGTAGCTGATGATGAAAAGATGCAAGATGTTATAAGCTAGAAAGCGGTACTTGTAGTTGATGAAAGACGCGAGATCTTATAAAATAGGAATGATGTCACATATGGCGCATGTCATTGGTTGAAGGCAATCGTTCGATTTAGTGCGGCGACGTACGCTAGGGGGAGCGATGTAATAAAATCGAGTGGGCAAAATGTACAGAGGATTCATGGTTTACCAGGTTTACCTACGGAGCTTCGCCCACTCATCATCATTCACTTCGTGGATATGGCGGAATTTTTTATTTTTACTTTTTTTCGACTGTTATTTTATTATACCCAGCTTTTCAATAAGTGTAGTTGTGTGTGCTGCGTCGCACGTAGACGTTCAGAAGCGTGCGCATGATCGTTGTTTCGTAATTGTTTCCTCGTATCTCTTTTTTGATTTCCACCATGTTGCTATTTTATTAACATTCCGCGTTGTGGTTACTTGTACCGGCTCGAGCGTTCTTTTGGAACATAGTTTGTTGTGTAGTCGTTCTTTTCATTCGCGTATTAGTGTTTTTCCCGCCTTATTTTCATAATCTCCTTGTCATTGCCCTTGTTTTAATTAAATGCTTGTCTGTGTTTAAGCAAATGTCCGTGTCTGCTCTATGAGTACGTCGGTCAGGCCCACACATCACCACACGTGCAACCCCGCACGGGTCGACCGACCTGCAAATAAACTTGAGATGCACCACTTCGAAGCCTTTCAGGCGTCGCAGGCCGAAGCGTAAAGTTGAAGCCTGCGAGTCTGCCGCACGTATATGTTAGATCGGCAGGGCCTCACCCGAAGTGTGTGACAACGTCATACACCAAATTTGGTATATGTGAAGCTAGCGAAACGGCCACGAGCGCACCATGAGCTTGGCATGTATTCATGACTTGCCCGACATGCATGTCACTCATGTTTGCCATGCAGTCATACCATACCATACCAGTTTTGCAATATGTCATTGAACGATACCACGGCAAGAGCAAGAAGACCGTGACATGTAAATCATGACATTCATGACATACATGTGATGATTTTCGCGTTATGACTAGTCACTTATGCTCGTCATGGAGTCACGTTATGTCATAACAATTTCCGTATAGATCCCATAATCGAAACAGCCAGGATGGCTAGAAGTCGTATGCGGCTAGACAGATAGATAGATACGTATGCGAGTACTCGCGACATGGCCATCCGGAGGAAGGTGCGAAGGGGCAGCTGCCTCTTGGCAACATTCCCTCCCCTCCCCCAATGCGGCAGTGACAAAAAGTACCCTTCTCCTTCTACGTAGTTGCATGATTCTGCAGGACGTTATGCGGATATGCCCCTGACTCACGAATATACACAAAGGCTATGCATAGCAGAACTCTCACAAGGAAATATTTCTGGCTATGCCCATAAAGATACCCCAGAGAAGAGGACTTCTGCGATAGACGTGATCGCGGACGGATCAGTCATTTGACGTGATTCCGATCACTCTGCAGCCATCATTCACACGACAAGGGAGAATTCACGCTCCCCCCACGGGGATTCCAACTGTGATTTGGACTCGGGTGACGTATGGTGGTAGTTACTTAACCTTCCTTGTCCCTTAGTGCATACATCTGGTTTTTGCTTATCCCAAGTTTCCTCTTCACCGCTTTGACGCTTCCCCCCCCCCCCTTTTTTTAGAGCATGTTCAATTCGCTTCACGTTATACCTTCTTACATTGGATACATTACGCTTATTAACCAACTTCGAAAGATCTGCCAGCTCTCTTTTGTCTGTTGTGTTTGAGGCTTTCGTGCTTTAATTGACGTTTCTTATTGAGGTTCTTCGTCTCCTGGGACAGCTTGCTAGTGTCCTGTCTAACTACCGTACCTCCAACTTCCACTGCACCCTCAGTAATGATACTCGTCAGATTATCATTCATCGCGTCAACGATAAGGCCGGTTTTTTTTTTTTTTCGATAAGAGCCGAGTATCTGTTCTGAAGCGAGTGTGGACGATTGAGTTTGAGTTTAGTTTATTTACCACGTACAGTTGTACAGTAAGTGGCTGGGACAGATGAAAAAAGCTGTATAAAACAGCTTGACAAAGCCCCATATCCCCATGGCAACTGTGGCAACAAAAACGGCAAAATCAAATTAAACACAGCACAGTTTAAACCAGCATTGCATATGCTTTGCATCAGAACAAAAAATTTGAACAAACTATACTAACCAAAAACGCACATGCTATACATCGAAAGAAAGATGTAATCAAGCAGAAAATAATACTACACACAAATTAATAAAGCATATTTAAAATAAAAATTTTAGAGAGCATACGAACATTTTCATAATTAATTCCTAATTTATTTAGTATATGCGGCAAGTAATAACTCAATGTCTGAAAGCCATAATTTGGGCGTGGTGTCGGCACATTCCAATATTCAGAGTGTCGGTTTAGGTGCGTTGAAGGATTTAATTGCAAGTTAGCTAAACTACGTATATAGCTGCGACCTTTTATGGTATCAGATCTAAAAGAGACTGCTAAAGAATATTCGTAGAGCAGGTTTAATTTGATTATTTCGTATTTAGCAAGTAATTGTGAAGTATGGGCATTAAAAGGGAGGTTAGCAACAGATCGTAGCGCCTTTTTTTTTGTAAGATAATAAGATTACTAATAAATTGCTTTGTTCCATTACCCCAAATTAGGTTGCAGTAACTCAGATGTGATGTAAAGAGCGCATTAAATATCAGAAGTTTTTGAGGAACTGGCAATAAACCCTGACATTTTCTCAAGACGCCCTAGACTTTTCAAAGCTTATTGTATAAAAATTCCGTGTGATAATCCCATTTCATGTGTTCATGGAAGACAACGCCCAAAGACTTCGCGGTGAAAGAAAAGTCGATTATGCTGCTATTTAACATGAGATTGTAGGGTTCAGTGGTTTCATTGAGGGGAGATTTGGCACGAAAAAAAACAGCTTTTGTTTTGATACAATTTATAAGTAAAGAAATTTTAAGGGTCCAGCTGTATATCTTAATGTAATAAAGAAAGACAAAAGTCAAATTTGTTAAGAACTGAAAAAAACATATTCTTAAACGTAACACAAAGAAAGAACACGAAACATCTCAGCGTCTTGACACATGTTCGCTCTCTACGAGATCTTATGAGCGTCTTTCTTCACGCAGGCACCCAGTCCATCTCATCCTGTTGACGTAACTACGCACCACTTTCACAAACACACCACACACAGAGCGACCCCCGTCGAGGCACTATCGGCGGCGGTGGGGCGCGGTCTCAGGGTTTCAAAACCTTAGGGCTGGCAGACGAGGGATTCTTTCGCTTTCCTAGAAAAGCGTCTGGACTACGCGCATGACGTTGAACAAGTATAAAAGAAAGAAAAATAGAAATACAACATCTATAGACGCCCAATCCCTGTACTTTCCTTCTATAGCTCATTGATTGGCTTCTTGCGTTAGCGTTGATTGAGTTACCTACGGATCAGAAACCTAGAGGCTCACAAAGAGGGTTCACCTTAAATTGAGGACGACGCAGCCAGCGATGGAAAGGAAAATGATAGGTATGTAACCTTAAGAGACAAGAACAGAGCAGAGTGGATCAAGGAACAAACTGGGGATGCGGATATTATAGTTGAAATCAAGAAGAACGTAGCCGGACACATAGCGCGTAGGCAGGATGACCGCTGGCCATTAAGGGTAACCGACTGGATTCCCAGAGAAGGCAAGCGGGTGAGATGGAGACGGAAGGTTAGGTGGACAGATGAGATTAGGAAGTTCGCTTCGGGGGTATAAAGTGACAGCAGCAAGTACAGGACCGAGTTGACTGGAAGAACATGAGAGAGGCCCTTGTCCTGCAGTGGGCGTAGTCAGGATAATGATGATGATGCATGATGATTATGATGATGATTATTATGTATGGTGACGTTGTACGCGATCTCCGGGGTCGAACAACGATTCCGCCTGTCGTGTGAATACAAATTTAGGTTCAACGGGAGGTCCACGCCTGCATTCACAAGTCTCGGAAGTTGGAACATCCTCGTGCGCCCGCTGAATTGGATGTGACGGGGCAAGCACCACGTCACCACACTCCCCTTCGTTGTCTGTAATGCCCTATTCATTTGTGAGCTCTAGCGGAAGGACATTTCATTCGAAGGTCATCTCTCGGCCGTCGCTCTGTGCGTGGCAAATTCAAAATGAGCGCCAAAAGATGCGCAAGCGCGTGCACGTGATATGCCTTTTTCGATAAGGACTTCGCGTCGAACCAACTTCCGGCGTTGCGAAAGGCGCGCGCAACGCGTGCATAAGCAGGGAGACGGCTCATACGGCTGTCGTGACCGTTGCCGGCGGGTGTACGCCACGGTGCAATAAAACTCTGTGGTGTGTGCTCACAGTGCCTGTGCGATGGGCAGCCTCCAAAATGGCATCGGGGCCAAACCGAGCACTGGACGTGAGAGCCCGCCTGCCACTTTCAGTGAACTTGGAATACGTACGGGCCCGGATCTGCGGAACACAACTCTTTTTGGGCCGGTAAGGTGTACCTCGCTGCAGCAATACCTACGAATGCAAGTAGCACCATTTGCTTCTCACAAGATCATGCACGACATTTATGGCACAATCAGTGGTCACCCTTGATCGCGTAGCTGGTAACCACGTATCATATCGTTGTCGGCAATGACGTCCGGACAAGTGCAGAGGAAACTTTTCCGACTGGCGAGAATTCGATTCCGAACGTTGTTACGCGCGCTTTCTTATTGGTTGTTACACGTGCGTCGTTACAACCAGGCATCCTGTATCGTCAGACGTATGATGTTTTAGGAAGTGATAAAAAGTAAGTACATTTCGATAGCATTGGGGCGCATGCAGCTGGCACTGCAGACTGCATATTTTATCTATTCCGTCCACGGTCTATCAGTACCACGATTATGGCTGTACGTCAAAGCGACCGTCAAGATTAGTTGAGTGTATCCTTCACATGTTTGTATGATCAAACCAAGAAAATTGAAGGCTCGCACGCACGAAGCTCTACGCGCGTGGAAATTTAATAGACCTGCACAATGCAACTGCTGTTGTCAGAATGGTGGTTCGACTATTTCCTGTTCAGAACTGCATAGATTCCGCACACATCATATGCCCCCTACATACATACATACATACATACATACATACATACATACATACATACATACATACATACATACATACATACATACGTACGTACGTATGTACATACATACATACATACATACATACATACATACATACATACATACATACATACATACATACATACATACATACATATCGCTGATGTAGTACTGTTGCATCTGTGTGCAGTATGGGGTGAAAGGCAAAGCCTTGGTGTAACGAAGTCGTGTCAATTTCCTTAAAAAGAAAGAAATTAAAGCACACCATGCACTAAACCTTGGGGTGTAGCCATGCACTAAACCACGGGATGTAGCAGAATATTTTCGAGGGGGGGGGGGGGGGGTTCAACCGTAGTTTCTGTATGTTCGTGCGTGCGTTTTTATGTCTTCGTGTGTATATACACAAGAAAAATTAAAAATTGAATGTAGGGGCGTAGCGAAAGGGTGGCAGGGGGGGGGGGGTTCAATTTCACGCCCGCCCTCCCCCTTGAGTACGCCCCTGCACCAAACAATTTCCTTTTCTTCAACAATTCTTGAGCGTGTTCGGAAAACGCTGCCGATTGGTGGTAGAGGCTGCCGAGAACACGCGAGCCGGATATTGCAGCGATGCACGTGGCCTGGAATTCGCAATGAAATCTCACGGTCAGCTGAAAAATTGCTATCTCTTCTTTCGGCGAAATACGCTACGAGCTCAAAAAACTACTCGTCACAGCCGTTGCATAAGCCATTGTCTGATTTCAGCATGGCGTGCTCGGTCCGTTATTGGGGCGGGCCACCGCGGCACGACTTGTGAACGCATGCGCGCGCGATCCCGCGAAAAGCCACTATCAAAAGGAGAGAGAGAGAGAGACAGCTGAAGGTCGCGAGGCACCTTTCCTTCCTCCGTGTCGCGAGGCGTGCTTGATGTATTTTCTCCTCGCTTTGAACGGGACGGGAGAAGTCACAGCGAAAGCTAGAAGAGCGGCCTTTCAGAGCCTTTTCTATAAACACTCATTGGGTAACATGCAATCACTCTTGAAAAAAAAAAAAAGGGGGGGGGGGGGATTTCAGCATGCTACAAGCCTTTGTAACTCCGCTCGTACTGGACAGAATCTAAAAAAAAAAAAACTTTGCGGCGTTGAATTTGTGAGAAAACAAGATCATTTAATGAATCAATTCCATGTTTACTTAAACAAGTGTTTCAGGGCTCCCTTAAGTAATACTGCTCACAACTGAGAAAGCTTATATTCGACGATGGATCAGCAAGGATATCAATACTGATGAAAATCCTCCGTGAGGAAGTGCAACGCTTTTCGAAGCAGCCGATCAATAAATTAATTCACTAAAAGACTTTATTGCCTCACAATATTCACCGCCGCTTTTCTTTTTTTTTTTTTTTGAATCCCTCCAATACGAGCGGAGTTGCAATCACATGCGCGCGCTGTAATTCCGTTCTTTCTTATCTCGTCCCGACGAAAGTACTGCAGCGAGGAATGGCACGGATAGAAAGAAAATACTCGCGCACTTTTTCTCTCTTTTTCTCTCTTCAAAAGCGTGGTTGTTCAACCTCGCGTGCACGCGCAGACATGTCGCGACCTCCCGTGGAGGCCCCAGTAACTTCTGAGCGCGCCATGCCCAAATCAGCCATCGACGTGATACTTAGCCTATGATACAATTGTTCTTGATTGTATAGCATCATTTCACCAGACAGGAGAAAGCGATTTTCAGCTGACTGGGAATTTGTTGTGAATTCCAGGAGCCTCATGCAACTTCCGATTGGCAGCCTTTTCTGACCATGCTCAAAAACTGTTGCAGGGCATTCGAAGGTGCACATTCCCCAGGCGGGTTTTTCCTAAAAACATATGTGTCCGCCTTACTCACGACGCTTGATTTATTTTGACAAAGCTACACGCTGGCACCATTGCTCCTACAGGAAGACTACTGTCATTGTTTCCATTATTTCATTGAATGTAACACATGGCACTCATCGTCTCCTTGCAGCTTCCTCCTCGGCCTGCTCGCATGATTTGGGCACTTGTTCTCCCCATTTTTGCATATCAGCAGCCTATGATAGCTTCACAGAACTGTGTACCAGACCTGCATGCCCGCATGGGTTGCCGTCATGAACTTTTCATATGTGCAGGCGTGGGTTTGTAGGGATGGCGCAGCAGCTTTTCAGTGTCATTTCATTACAATTTTAGATTTCAGAGGTCCAAGTAATATCTTTTTTTATTTTAGAAATTTCCCAATTTAACAATACAGTAAGTGTGGTCATTGCTTCGTTAAATCCACTTCCAACAGTACTTTCGCTTTCACCCTCTTCAGTTCATGTTGCATATATTATTTGCTAGTACGCTTGAAGAAGAGTCGACATCTCTTTTAGTGGCCAGATTTCTAGCACACAATGTGGTTACCTATGGCAGTTGTGCATAGCAGTCGTTGCGCTTGACATTTCAATGTCGGGTGTCATACCGTGAGCACTGTACGGACAGCAAGGCTTTGTTTACAGTGTTTTAACAGCATATTCTAGTTCATGTGCCAGTAGCATTGTCACTTGTTGGAGCTGGTGTGTATTTACTCTGTCGTTTACTCTGTCAACAAATAATGTGGCCATTAACGGGAGTGTGACAATTTATTTATTTGCAGAGGCAATGAGATAATTATATGGGTGAGTATCTGAACTTAGGAAGGCAGTAGATACCTCACCCATATGAGTATATCTGATTGCCTTTATGATTGAATAAACTGTCACACTCATGTTAATGGCCACATTCTTTATTGGCACAATAAACGGCCGCACGATTCACAATGTCGCTCTAAAATGCACACCCATTGGGGCAGACTTCTGAGCACACCCATTAGGCAGCATCTTCCTTTGAGGCTTAAATGCTGCTACCTCCTATAGTGGTCCTTGGCTATAGTTGCACAGATAAATCTTGTGAAAGTGGGGTTGTCCCATTAATTATGCCTGGGAATGCTGCCTTAGATTTCTGTTCTGTTCCAACTAGTAACGCTATGGCATCTACCTACCAGTTCCCCATGCATGAAATGTCTTTTTTTTCTCATACATTTGTTCTTTTCTCTTTACATATCAAACGACTGAGTGCTGTATCTAAAATAGAATGGGAATTTTTCACCATCTCTTTGCTGAGCCTCCTAGTGTCCCTAGGTTTCACAGTGGAACGTCTGATAAGCTTAAAAAAGAACACGGACGATTATACTTTTGCCATCATGTTATGCTTCACATCATGTAAGCTGTTTATCCAAGTTCTGGCATTTTAGAACAGCTGTAACACTGTATTTATAATGGCTTCCAACTATTTACATATGACGTATTGCATGACCTTGATATAGAGCTTTTACCTTCACCTTCCGTGGTGCTTTAGTGTCATATGTTTCAGTTGCTCATGATCAATGTGGGAAACTTAACATCCTTCTAGGGGACTGTAACTAGGAGGTAGTTGAGGGGGTTTCTACACCCCCTGAAATTTTTTTCATGCTTTAACTTTTCACATGATACTATTTATCTACATGCCCTCACATCAATCACCAATTGCCAGTTTGCCAATCTGCACATAAACAAGTCCCCCCGAAAATTCCTGACCTCTTACGCATGCATTTGTCTGCCAACTTGTGTTAATGCCTTAAACACAATCATAACTCATGTGTATTAAATGACTGTAGCTTTTATAAGCTTTTTGGATAATCAGGACAATAAAAATTCACTTAACTTTCAGATTGTGCCCCTTTGATATAATATTTATGTTAGTCATAACTATAGTTTTGTAAAGTGTTGTGTTAAGGTTGTTTGCCATGGTACTGCAAATTAAAGTGCTTTTCCCAAAAAGTATTTTATTAAAACAGTAATTTATTAAAGTGACATGCCGAGATGGCTTTTTGCAGATTTCATGTTCCGTTGTATCCATGTGTCAAGGCATGTTTGTGTTTGCATTCCGTAGTAGCATACTTTCCCTGAGTTGTGCTACAATAATTGGTAATTCTGACACACACCACATTATTGTTCATAACTTCAGTTGTTTAGCTTATGTTTTGTGAACGAACTCACTGCAATATAAATGTAGGGAGGTCAATTAGAGCAATACAAGCTCTGTCAGCAGTATAAACTCCTCTACTGAGGTCAATCATCGATGACCTGAAAAAATGCTTCAGGACCCCTTTAAGTTCACATTATCAGCACTGCTGAGAAGTGTTTATCCTTTGTGCTTGTGTGACATCAGTGTTTTTGTTCCTTTTTTTCCAGTATTCTGTTTCTTCTACATCGTGCATGGGATCCTAAAGGAAAGATACCATGAAATTGCCGTCTTCATCTTTAGCAGTATTCTTCTACTTGTGTATTTGATCCTCAACGTTGTATCTCCAAGCGAGACACCTGAACCGTCAGTTCTGAAAAAGGTACAGTGAATTTACTGCCATAATAAGCTTGGCAGAGAACTCTTTTTAAAAAGGAAATAACAATTTAAAGCTTTCTTTCAACTCTCTGAAGTTTCTATGGATTTGGGTATTCTTTTTAGTGATGGCTTCATGTGAATAAAGAGATGAAAAAGAAAATCTTTGAACTGGGGTTGTTGCGGGAGCCAACGTTTGGACAAAGAAACTTGTCTTTATCAAAGCAACAACTGTTGCCGTGATGAAGACAAGTACACTTGCCACAAAGTTACGACACCCCTGTTAAAATATGCACTTTTCCATCTTTTCAAGCGTCCATTCTCTCTTTGATTGCTGCCTTATTTAAATTTCATTTAATGTCTATAGCAGATACGTTTTCAGGTTGCTGAGGAATCATTTATTATAGTGTGCAAAAGCGGGAGCAGTCACAAACGCCGAGTACAAACTGGCTGGTGTCCCATGCAGGTGCGGCTGGGTGTGGCTGTCTTTTTTTTACTTGGCATCGTTTGCCTAGGTGGGCAAGTAGCGCATGCTTACCGGAGTGAGCGCAGGCTGCTTTTCCGCATCAACGCCGCAGAACAATTGCAAGCCATGCTCGGATGGCTTTTCCTCTGCTCCTCCCTCATCTTCTTCGACGTACAGCTACAGGTGGGAGCTTGGCACAACTTGTAATCGTCAATAAAGAGCTGAATATTCAATCCACTGATGGAGTTAGTGGAATTAGAAAAAAAAATTTGCTTTTGCAGGTATAAAGTACAGACTTGGAAAGGAAGCATTTGCAATGATTTTGCAATAAAATAGTACACAATGCTTCTTTACTCTTGCACATGTGAAGTAAGCTTTTTTTTTTCCTACTGCACAGAAGAGGTGGCTGGCTATTGACCATAATATTTAACAGTTAAGTTGAACCTACAGTTATATTTAAGACACATTGAACATGAGAATATCTTTGTTACATAGATAAATACTGTAACCACAGGTTTATTAAATGTTGGTATTGGTAATAAACATTAAATTTCTGTGATACATTTTTATGCTTAAGAATTGTTATATTACATGTGTTCATTATGTCACAGTTAAGTTGCTACAGTAATCGACAATATGAGAATACAGCTGGCACAAACTCACTCATTTTTTATAACATCATGGCAAAAGTAGTTTTCAGTGTTAACATCCAACATCGATTATGCTTATTGGTGCAGAGGCACAGAGGGTAGGTGCAACGTGATTCTATGATCAAGAAACAGCCAGGAAATTGCTGGCAGTGTGAAGATGTGTATTTAGTTTAAATTATTACAGAAAAATTTTTAATCTCACTTATATATGCCACAAACATGCGAAAAAAGTTGAGTGATAGCATTGCGTGATTATGGCCTGCAAAAATGTGAACACCACCTGAATATTGCGAATAGCTGAACAAGAGGCGAAGCTAGTGCAGATGAAGTGGATTCTTTCTTTCAGGGCACCATGCTCATCTTTGTCATGAACCACGGCACAGATTTGAGTCATATCGAGATCATTGTGTTGTCCGTTGGACCAGTTGTAACCGTAGTCTGGGCCATTGCTGGGGAATGCACTGTGAGTATAGTGAACTTTCTTTGCATATTTGAATAGTTTTGCTTTTAGTTTGCTATACACATAAAGCAATATAATATAATAATCATCTGGTTTTGAGTATATGTACGTATTATCACAGCACACTCATTTCAGAATTTGTGCACACATCCACCACTGCTTGCGAACTGCTGTGGTGGTCTTGTGAAATGCCTAGCTTTTACAAGCTTGCCTAAATATGCCAGAAGTCCTGGGTGTGAAGAGTGCTCTCATTGGGAACCATATAAACCACCATTTTTTCTGGCGTGTTTAAATTTATTTGACCTGGCAGTCACGAACATAAACGGTTCATTCAGATGATGTTGCTTGAGATGTCATGTTGGTCTGCTTTAATTCAGATCGTTTACTGACAGCTTATTTCTCGGTTCATTGAGCTTGTGTATAGGTCCATCACATTCTCGTTGTTAAACAAGCACTATACCCACCACAAAGATTTCCCAGGAGGGGATATCTTTAGGTGCAGGCTTGATGAAAAAGAAACTGTGGAGGCGTTCTGTCCCAAGTTGGACAGTGAAAACAAATACTGCGTCTGTGCCATGGGTCATCGAGCAGATCAAGAAACGATGTGTTTTCGGTGCACCTGAAAGTTTCACTGCTACAACAATTCACAGCTCAGTTTCACTAAGCTTTGTAGTGACATCGGGTGTTTCGTTAACCCCAGAGTGAAAACAAAGCTCCCCCTCTCCTCCCCTGGAGAACTGTGGCGAAACTCCTCTTAGCATCCTGTTTATGCCAGTCGCTTTGCAACATGCATAATGAAAGCACATTAATACACCTGCTTCAGCCACAGGCATGCAATAATGCAGCAGAGATTGTCCCACAGCTGTGGGAGGTTCAATGCAAAACACATTGTACACTTTTCAGTGACACAGGTATGCTGTACGATATGGTTGCTTAGGTGCACTGCAGAGAGTCTTAAATTCATGAGGAAAAGACTTGGCCTGATGAAAGTATATCCCCGCCAGTCAGGCACTTTTGAATGCCTCAGTAGTAAGCTCCTAACCCCCTTTTAAGAACCTCTTTATGCTTGCAGGATATATGATTCTGTTATAGTGCGGGCTGTGGAGCATATTGAAGCATGCACACTTCCATGAAGCTGCAGTTCTTCATACATGCTAAATTGTCTAATCACCTGAATTGCATGACACATGCATTAATCAGTTTTTTTTTTCTAATGCGGAGCATTTATGCACAATGTCACATGTTGTGCGTCAGAAGCGATGTGCACGCCCCCACTGCGTATGCTCGCGCCTCACGTATCGTACGGCATGCTTGCGTCTCCTGCCAACTGCTTGCTCCCCCCTCCCTTTTTCTCGCCTCATAAGGCCGACGCAGGTAGCGTCTGATAGTAAAAACTGACTGCTCAAGCTGCACAAACCTTCACTGGCCACCCCGTAGATGTAGGCACTGGATCGCACATCAGCGTTCCACCACTCGTTGAAGGTAACGCTACTCCTTCATTCAATAAATAAGAATGATAAAGACGAAATTGCAATTAAGAATTCCCAAACTACACCCAACAACGTAACATTCACGCGATACCCCCACCACTCTGCGACGCACTTACTTAAGTTCCCCAGATGCGGGCAGCATTTCCTTCGTAAGTTTTTGTAATTTTGTAACTTCAATTTTTTTTTTATGTGTAGGAGCCTGTCACGCTGTGACGTGCAGCTTCTTTCCCTTGTGGCAAGTCACATATACAGTGTGTTTTGATGTACTAGTCACGTTGCTGAATAAACTCAAATGTATATTTCTCAGATGTCTCAGTTACTACTAGCACAGCATGAGCTATAATAAGATGTAGATGTTGGTACGTACGATGCTTTCTGTGTGATCCAGCTTGTCATTGTCAATTAGCACTGTTTCTCACAGGCCTGCATTTCGGTTTGTTTACTTCAGATGAACCTATTTTCCTTAAGTAATCTGCATGCTACAGTGATCTAGTGACTGTTTGTAACACATGCAGTGTATATGCTCCATTTTCCCATGGCAATTTCAGATTTAAAAATGATTCAATTGAAGTAGTATTAAAAAATCTACATGCATGAGAAAAAAAATACTTCCTCTTAATTCTCTCCATTTTTGCTGCAGATTCGCAAGGAAAGCAAGATCTGGCTATCCATTTTTGTCCTTCTATGGCTCCCTAAAGTTGTCTACATAAGCCTGAAGCTATATGATGTAAGTTGCATGCGCAAATACTCATTTTTTAGCATTTCGGAAGAGGCAACTTAGTGTAAACATAAAGGCAATGTTTAATACAAGAGAAACATTGATTAGTTTGATTTGAAGCAACGCTTTTGGTCCTCTCGGGATAGCTTTTACTGCTGCAGAGTCCTGTCCGCTTTCGAGTGATTTTATAGCTTGGTCAATATATATGTAGATATACATATTAATATTTTATGTACTTCAGATTTAAGTGCCAGCAGAGTGGCTGTTATGTATACTGCTGTATGTTATTCTACAAAGTACTGTATTCTACTGATAAAAGAGGTAATCTGTGCAAAAATCTAAACATATAATGCCACCTTATAGTTGTCACTATAAAGTACACGAACCACTACAGTCAGTCTCACAACATATTAATAGCACAGCCAATGCTATGAACCTCAACAGATCGTTCAAGGCTTCATACTAAAATGTAGTTTTAATGCTGTCATGCGCTGCTTGGCCCATCAGTTCCCTGCTGATGCTTGTATTTGCTTGAGATTTGTGAGGGCTTACTAAAGACATAGATTAAAGACAAATGCTTATCTAGTATTTATTTCCATTCACCGAGACATCATTCAATCCTTTGGTTTTTGAGTAGAAATCTGGGGTTACAAAGCTGTGCTACAGTACGTGAGCACAGGTGTGCTCACATTTTGCAGTAGGATCCAGAGCTCCCCAACATAGTGTTAGAGAACGTGTAGCAAAATTATAATAACTGACCTAAAGAAATGAAAAACTACACCTAGGGCCCAAATAGCTAGGTGCATTACTCTGCAGTGTTAAACAACTTAATTTTTCTTAAATGGGTATGCAAGTAACCCTCTTTCATTCTTTACAGCTGGAGCCCAGTGAATCGTGGACTGTTTTGTACAAGGCTACGTTTGCATGTGCTGTGGTTGCTCTGCTTATTCGCTTGACTTTGGCTTTCACCATGTACAAGGTGGTGCGCAACTTTGGCCATGGGCTAAGAGAAATATGTACGTACATGCAGAAGATTTTATATAGTACTTTTTATCTGATCACTCTGATATATCTAAGCAAAATGCAAACATTAGAGATTCCTCTGGAACTTATATGGCTGCTAGCGGTAACGCTGGAATATTCAATGGCACATGTATAAATGCCAACGCATTTCACCACTTGTCAGTATCGACAACCAAGGCTCTGTGTGCCAATATCAGAGCACAGGTGCATTGCTTGCTGTAATTTCAGTTTCCATTCAGCCAAATGAGAATTTCACCTTGAGGACGCTGACTGCTCCATTCGTCTACATCACGACCCCATAACAATATCCCCAACCCATATCACTTGCATTGTCTTCTTTGTGGCTGATCTTGGTACTGCTTCGACTTTTAAAGGAAGGTTAAAACAACCATTTAGGCTACATACTAAAGCTTTATTGCACACACACGAGGATTCAGATGAAAGTATTACAGACAGTCACTGCGCTGGTCCTTGTAATTCTTTCATCTGTGTCCTCGTGTGTGTGCGCTAAAACTTCAGTATGCAGCAAAACCAACTAGCCCGCATTTCCGCATTATTGCACTTAGGCTAAGCTCACAATACTTGAAGATGTCTAGAGCATCAATGTTATGGACAACAGCTATTCAGTAATTAAGATATCAAAGTAAATTTAGGACACTACTTGCAGCTCCAGAATTTCTTGTGCTAGCCTGATGTCGTCAGCATAATTAATTCTGTTAGTAGCTCTCTGTGATTCATAATAAAAAAAAGATTGTTATTTTGCATTAAATGATAGAATAAACAGTGAGCTCTGAATTTTTATTTGATTCTCAGAAAACATTGAGAAACTTTATTTGCTGTTAGCTTGTATGGTGCAGTACAAACTGATCCAGCAATCATTTCCTCTTATTAACGCCACGCTACCAATATCGCAGGCTATGCTATTGTATGTACTCTTGTGTACTGCTATATTATTGAGCACAATCAAACAATTCAGCATTTTTATAGGTCTCCGTGCACTGCTCATTTTCAGAAATTTACAGTGCCAATGTTTGAGCATCGCACAATTGGCAACACACCTGTTGATTGTTACATCAAGGTGTAAAAATTAATCATATCAATTAGTGATCAAGCAAAGCTATATTTATGCTTAGACAAGTATAATTAAAAAAATTGGAACATTTTCTTTTCCTATAATAAGTTTATGAGAAAATAACTTGATTTAAGCCTGCACAGAGAGCACTCATTGGACCTTTCAAGCAAACATTATTGCCCAGCGGGATAATTTTGCTCATGAATGTGCCATTGCTTTCTCACTGAACAAATGTGTACGGACAGCCACAGACCTTATTTGTGGCAATATCTTTAGTTGTCTTCAATTTCAGTGCCCTATATGTGAAGGGTTAATACATATATATTGTCAATCTCATGGGAATTCATTATAAATATGAATTACTTGTCCCAGCCTCACAGACAACTTTTCTTGGTAATAAAACAAAGCTTAAGCCAAGTAGCACAAGTTTTACCTTTTTAATGTACATAGTCCCCCAATTACATTTATGTTTTATATATGAGAAATAAAAGGAAACAGCATTACTAATTTCTTCTTCATTCCAGATAGCTATTTGAAGGAGGAGGTGGGGTACACCAGCAAGATGTTTATATTTGTTTTACTTGACATCTTGTATTTTCAAGCTTTTGCACATATGTGAATGCCATACCTTTTACATACCTCAGATTATAATACTAAATGGTGTCTCCACTTTCAAAGTGAAAATTCGTCACCTACTGGCTTTTCCATCTACTCCCCTCAGAAACTTGCAATGAACTTTGCCCACAAATATCTTTCTAAGCAGAAGAAGCAGGTGGTGTGCTACGCTAATGTCATGCAGCCATCACTTTTCATACAAGTACAAAATGAACACCAAACTGGACTATCGTACGTAGTAGTACAATAAGCTCAAGGAATAAATTAAGCCAAGTAATGCGCGTACATTTCTTTGTAGCATCTACAGTTTGCGTCATCTCGGCGTAATCGCCCCGTCGCGGTGGTCTAGTGCCTAAGGTACTCCGCTGCTGACCCGCAGGTCGCGGGTTCGTATCCCGGCTGCGGCGGCTGCATTTCCGATGGAGGCGGAAATGTTGTAGGCCCGTGTGCTCAGATTTGGTTGCATGTTAAAGATAATCATATGGTGGTTTTGGGACGTTATACCCACAAATCAATCAATCACACATTAGACGTTACCCTTAGCTGCCAGATTTGCAGCAACGTGACGATGTTCGGCTTGTGGCCCAAATGTCGAAGGTTAGATCCTGGCTGCGGCTATTGCATTTTTATTTAGGCGAAACGCTTGAGACTCGCGTGCTGTGCTATTTTAGGGTACACTAGAGGGGCCCTGCAACACTCTTTGAGCATAGTGGGCAAATGCTACCAATCGGTAGTCGAGGCTCCCGAGAACACGTGAGCCAAACACGACAGCACACCACATGGCTTGAAATTAATTCTTGAAGTCAGCCTGAAATCGCTCTCTTTTCTCTCTCTGAATGATGCCATATACTCAAATTGCTGCGCCATATAGCCGACGCCCATATCTTTGAGCACTGTGAGCTACAGTGCAACTCCGCTTGTATATATTTGACAAGTTCTAAATATTTTTGCAGCATGTCAGGTGGACACATAATGCACTAATAGTGAGACTATATTATTATAACTCAAAAAAGTGTAGCCTGGCCTCGTTAAAGAATACTAGACAGCCAAAATTTTCAAAGACTTCCATTATGGTGTGCCTCATAATCAATATAATGCTTTTGGCACAAAGGACCCAAGATATTATTACAGCGAAAGCTGTTATGAGATCACAAAGGTCACATGCACCGTGGTAGTCTGTAGTCTGCCACTGCCAGTGTCCATAACCACTATCGCACGTTAAAAAACAAAACAAAAAATACATTAAGAACCCAATAGTATATGAACCCAGGTATTCTGCCAGCCAGCTCAGTGTTCTATCACAGAGCTATGCCTGTGCTTGAAACTACATAAAAAACTGACCTTAGGTAGGCTTGATGTCAGCAAAAAAAATGCATTAATATGAGTAATAAATCATTTCAGGACAGCCAAGGAACAATCGGGCATCAAACAATGCGAATTGCATAACAAGTGGGTCGTCTATTACTCCAACCTATTGCTAAAGCTACAGGTATAATTCTTCATCATCAGCCACAGCATCGAAAAATTGCACAAAATGCCATGCAAGTGTGTAGCGGGTAACACACTTCTCTGACTAATGACAAAGGATGGCATTGTGAATGCCTTTTACTACACAAAATTTATGATCTGTGGCATAATGGGTACACTGAAAGTTCACCTGTAGTAGTTACTCAGAGTTTTTAAAAAGGCTCTGAAAAGCCTCTCTTCCTTTCGCTGCGACTGTGCTGCGTGTTGCAAGCAGGCCTGGTTATTTGTTTTATGTTTAGGTGTGGTTATCATGAGTGAGTGGCATAGCTAAGAGGGAGGGTATGTTCAGAACCCTCCTCCCAAAATGTTTAAATTATGTTTTCGTGTCTACACACGCAGTCATAAAAAGGATGCACGAACATAAAGTATGATTTACCCCTCCCCCTCCTGCCTCAAAAAAGTTTCTGGCTAGGCCCCTGTCATGAGCAATTGCTCATACCATTCAATAATAATTAAAAAAAAATCTCGTGTCACGTTTGAATAGGTGAATACTGTGCAGTTCTAGAAACTCTACCTCCTCAGCTTTCTCCTCACAATGAAGAAAAGTTTTTGTGGTACGTTGATGTCAGCAAGGTATGTGTAGTCACTTTTGCAAGCTCATCTGCTCTTTATTTTGCATTGGTGGCCATGGGAACCACAGTGGCAGTCATTTGTACCAATCGGGCACAATCAACTGAGCGCACTGGAGATGGAGAGGAAGCAGTGTGATCTGGCTCCAAACTACACTGTGTGCAGTAGGACTTTCCACCTGTGCATATCAAGAGTGCTCTTGTATGGATGATTGAGGGCTAGTGCTATGTGGCCTTCGGACATACCACGCTGACTGCGCCAGTTCTTGCCCAGCGCTATGTGCCATACCGCTCACAACACGAGCATTTGGAAGCAACCAACAAACATTAAAGTGCTCTTTAAGTCATGATGTTGAAGTTTGTATGTTTCTATGCATTACTGTTGACAAAACTGCCATCTTGAAAAGTACTATACTCTCGCTGTGAATGGACTGAAGCCCATCACCAAATGTAGCCACAGTAATGTTGTGATCATGAGATTGTTAGCTTAGTGTCGCATACTTTGGTTCCAATACTTTGGATATGAATGAAACTGTTAAAGATACCTTGTGTTCTAGGTCTCGTTTGCCAGGAAGTGTGAACTGAAAGCAGAGAAGTGCAGTGACATTTCATGTATTATATACCGCACAGGTGGCTTTCATTCCATGTTAAGCAAACAGGCTCCTAGTGTCACTGTTGTTTTTTCTGAACCTTCAGGATACATTGTGTTTGATATCCTTGGTCATATGCCACCGTGTTTCGTTTGCTAACAGTTCACACATTATGTTGTTCACTGTTTATATGGCCATCTCAGATTCTGCTGAGTGATTGCTAGCTCATCAAAGCCTAAGGTTGAGCTAGTTCAAGTGCTACTAAAATTCAATAGTACTGCACATCACTAAAATATACTTTGGGTGCCTGTATGTAAGCAATGTCTCTTATATGCTTTGTCAGTCAATCTAGTGGCAATATTTTTTTATTTGTGCTGTGTCTGTACATTCCTTCCAATATGTTTCATCTTTTTGCACTGGTAAATTCATCCTAGTAATGAACCCACTCACCCAAGCAGCAGTTTTAGAAATATTTGTGTTTTGGCATATTGCTCCAGATTCTGTAGACTGCTTGTGCCTTGGCAGTACTCACCTGTCTGCATGAGCTCATTGCTTGTATTCTTGTTATTTTGTAGAGTGTCAGTTTCTGGTGAGTGCCCAAATTATCACAGGGCATCCAGAAATGCCTGTGGCTGAATTAGAAAAAATGTCAAGACTTTGCCTGCTTGAAAAAAAGAACAGAAAGATGAGGCATTTAATCTTGGGAAAAGGACATTTTGAAGGGCATTTTCTTCTTTTCAGACAGATTTTTGTCGCTGAAGCGTCACTTTGCGAAATGGTTTGCGATGATATGAAGAAGGTTTCTATTTAAAGGGTCCCTTCTTCAGTATTAATGGTCATACAATTAAGCTGGTTTAGCCTAATTCCAGTCTTGTTTGGACAAACATAGACTATCTATGTCAGTTGAAAGTTTGCATAGTGTTACATTGATTAAATATAAGTTTTTCAAGTGTGTTCACAATTTTGTTTGAATTATTTTCAACTTTCCACCTGACCACACTATTTGGTGCACATTGTGATGCAGAGATCGAACATGTGGATTTTTTTTTTCAGAAACCCAAGCTGATTTTATCAAAACCAGTTCACCTTTTAGACAAAACTAAGCCGTCGAAGGAGACTCTTCAATAATTTTTAAAATGGTAGGCTTGATTGTCGCCTAATATTAAGATCATTGTTCTGGTCAAACTTTGCACTAATGTGTGGGTCATCCGTATCGCAGCAAAACAGTCATTTGGACTAGTACGTAAAGATTCATTCTAAATGCAAAAAGTGGGGTGCGGTACAAAACAGGGACAAGAAAAGAAGACCTGTGTGCGTCTCTGTTGTCACTACTTGAACATACCCTTGATGATTTGATGCAGGGCATGTAATACACATGCCTGATGATTATTAAAAATAAACCTGTAAGTCGGTGAAGAGGAATCACTAAACATTTGTGTGTCACGTAATCAGACATGCCGCACCTTGTGTGCCTTTATTCACCAGCATATTATATTTGTGTATATTTCTTGTGCATACCATACAACATGCACGCATTTGTACACTTGTACAATACATACTTCAATAAATAAAATGTTTGCCCTTATTTAGTCTTCTGAGCATCAGCTATGGTACTGTTGAAGTCCTGCATATCACTCAAAGCTGTGAGCAGCATTTCGTTACATTTAGTTACAAGAACTTGTACACAAGAACTTGTGGAAAGCAAGATTTAATTCAAAGCAGATTTTCTTTAGTGGATAACCAATAAAAAGATTGGTTAATCAAACTTCACTCTCATTTTCCCTCTCTAACCATGTATATACTATTAATGAAAGTTACATATACAAATCCTCATGGTTATGTCACAATGAGAGCAACAAGTAAATATGATTATTGGATTGTAAGAACTTAGTGAATATAGGTGTAAACTACCCCTCCCCCCCCCCAAAAAAAAAAGACAGCTGCCACGAGATAACTGCCTGTCCCGGCTGTTTGCTATCACACATAATATGCACAGAAAATACTTGCAGGCTGAGAAACACTTTGAGGCATCATTTCCACATGTGGCCTTATACAGCTTCTATCATACAAAACCAAGTAAAGCATAGCCTTTTCTTAGAACCCTCGCCCCCACCCTGTTAAGCATCATAATTACAAATTACTCTTGGCACACTCATGCATCACATTCATAACCTTTTAAAACCTAGAACTACACTTGAAAGCACTTGGTATAGGCTTCTTTTCACTTCCAAATATGGAGTGCTTACACCGTGACTTCAAACGAGAACAATGACAGCCTGCAGTGTCATCCACACTTCTATACCTTTTGTTGCGACATGTTTCTAAGCTGCAATCTATAGAGTGATTTAGCAAATGACATTCTCACTACTCGTGCCAGTCCCATGGCAGGCAGATTAGGCCATCTTGGAGGACACTACAGTAGTGGGACACGTGGAGACGGCAGCCGCTTAGCAGTGGCTCCAGCCACAACGCTGCCCTCAGGAGCCGCTCGCAGCAAAGTGCCATCCGATCTGGCGTAACATCATCCTCTTTCGAAAGCGACTCAAGATTTAGTGTTTCGACACACAGCTGGTGGAGCTGTGTTTCAACGCGCCGCTGGCTTCTGTAGAGAAGACGTCTCTGTTCGGCCGTGGACAACTGGGAGCCAATGAAATCTACGAGAAGTGCCGGTGGGCAGGAGGCTGGCGTCAAGAACTGTCCAGTAGGGGACAGCATTAGAGGGCCAGCTTCGCATTCAACACCCAACTGGTAGTCTGTGAGACGTACTGGCCAGTCATCAGGGAGGCCCTTGGTCCAAATGTGTCTGTAACAAAAACAATGTTTTTTTATGTTGCATGCAATCGACAACTAGTATCTCCCAGCATATCTCCTGTTCTTTGTGGAAATGACTGGAAAGATACATTATCATTCTTGACGCATTACAGTGGGCCAGCAGTATAAGAAAAAACATATCTCTTTCAACCTCTTACATTACACGCTATTATTCTGAGTTGTGATGGGAAATAACTGATGTTTTTTAAATTCTCTTGCCAAAATGTTTCCATTCCTCTGTGCAAAGAAGCTTGCTCCTGCTTTTGTTACCTAGCACGATGTGCAGTGCCATCTACCGGAGCATGGCAAAGTAACAAGATGAAGGCAGCTGATCCATGCCAGTTAGAGCAAAGGTAACATAAGCATTGACAAGTTGAGCCCAACCCTAGCAATTTTTACCAGTAATGTGCTGTGTGAGCACAATTCATTCACGAAACCAAAGCAATTAATGAAGAAACAGTTTTCCACAGATATATGCTATGATTAAGATTGTTTACGAGCCTTTCATTAAGAACTTGTATGAAGCTTCCCTTATGCATTACATTTTTGAATCCCTACCTGAGATAATGAGTAAAAATGAATCGGTCACCACTCACTCGATTTTCAATTACAGACATTGAGACAGTATAGCATGAGTACGACAGTACAGCCCTCCTTTTCATACTTGGCAGATGCTGCTGCAGATGAGGTGTCCAACTAGTGCAGTCATGAGTGTCATTCTGAATGTAGAACTGTTATTTTTAATGTTCACTAAAGAGAAAGATTTTTCTCATATTAGTAAATTACTGTTTACAAATATGAAAATTACCACATTTGCCAAGTGAAGATGCTTGGTAAGCAAGAAAATACTGAAAACTGAAATGCAGGTGGCCATACCATTTAGAAATTAGAGCGCCAATCACTGCGATGTCATAGATTTTGACGTACTACATCTACCAGGACGTACACAGTCCCCACTCTGTAAAAATTGAGTACATTGTCCTCTGAGAGAGTCAGAGACTTAACATATATCAAGTTTTAATAAATGTAATTGAGATAATGTCCCCAAAAGTTTAAAAGTTCACTCTACTTTGAAATCCTTATTGTTATGCAAAGAGATTTAAGTGCAAAATTTAAAAAATGAAACTTTAACCTTGATTTTTTCCTCTACTGATATGCCCATGATGACTAAATTAACAACATTAGCGTCTTCAGGGTAAGATTTGTAAATCTAAACCAATCCATTGTTTCATATTTACATTGTGTGCAAGTACATATCTTTTGGAATGATCCAAATTTAAGCTTGTTGGTAGATTAATTTAGGTGTTGGAGGAGCGCCAACTCACCCGACTAGACAATGTGTTGTCTCTCTTGTCTCTTTGCATATGCACTATTCTGTTGTTTGGCACTACTCCAAAAGGTACAGTACTCATGGATTGAAGCAGTAAAATTTAAGGCTAAGTAATGCATACACTTTCGTGTCTGCCATCTTAAGTTTGGGTCATATTGGTGAAATTTTTAGGCGAACACTTAATCATAGCCAATGTTGTCTTTAGAGACCAGATTCTTAGCGACATCGCTTGCTCATGTGAAGCAATTGCGCATGCCAGTCTTTATACTAAAAAAATTGATGCCGTGTTTGAACCCATGAGTACTGTACATCTCTTGTACAATTTGTTGGTGGAAAATGGAAACATGGAAGTCTATCTGATGTTCACAGCACTAGTACTGCCTCCTGTGAGTGAATGAAGGTTTATGTCAATGGCTTATTTAAGCGGCATTTGACGAAACCTGCTGCTGTTATGCTGTGTCAATACACCAGTGTACCAGAATGTGTACTACCATTGCTTTGGCAACATGCCACACAATATAGAAATGAAATGTACACTGCTGGCACGTGAATACTGTATCTGCTTAGTCGCAGAATGCATGTACAACTTCAGGGAAGTATTAACAGAGTCGATCCCTGCAGGGAAGCACGAACCTATACAGTGCCATGGTTAACTTGCTCAGCTGCTGCACATACGCCTTGGCTGCCACTGCCGGCTTGAACTTGCGGTGCTCGACACGAATCCCGCGTAACGTCTCCGATAGGGCGCGCTCGGCGGGCGGTACCAGCCTCACGTAGGCGTCGTAGCGGGCCAGCGAACGCAGCAGCGACAGCCAGCTGTGACGCACATCCTCGATGCTCAGCACGATGTGGCCGTCGAGCGAGACGCCCGTTGTTCTGCCGAGAATAAGCGTGCGGCCGCGTATGCTGGCGGCGACGTCGGGGTGCTGCTGGCATAGCCGCCGGAAGCTCTCGAGAGATCCGCGGTAGTGGCCCGATCCCCAGTCGCACTCCCAGCGCAGGTCCTGGAGGTTCAGCTCGGCAACCGTCTCCTTGCACAGGCGAAACACTTCTTCTCGAACGGGGCCGCTCGCAGCCGAGCGTTCGCGCGCAGTGTGGATGTTCTCGCGCAAGAACCTCTCCAGATTGTACACAGGTCGACCATCCACCGTCCATTCGTGGCGAGCAAAGAAGTCATCGCCAGCTGGAGGCTCGTACTCGTACCTCGCAGACGCCGGCGACTGCCTGTGCTCCGGCCTGCCACCGGCTGATTTCGATTGCGGTTTCGGGTTGAGCGAATCAAGATTGTCCGTTGGAAGGCTGCACGACGTGAGGACGTTGTGCACGGTAGTGTGGACGTTTTGACTGGCGAGCTTGATCTGTACGTTCTTGAACGGCTGCCGAGGCAAGGTCGCGGGCTTTGTGCTGCGCAGATAGAAGTTAAGGTTCAATGGCCTCGCCGTCTGCTTCTGCAACAGGGACTCGATGTAAGCGTTGAGTTGCTTGAGAGAGTTCTCGTTCGTCTGTTTTTCAGCGGGATGGTTCCAGAACATGTCGGGATGCACAATGAAATAGAAGGGACGCAAAGCAGTCGATACATCGTTCCAGCTAACTGTCCTTGAAGCATCTCCGGACAACCAACGAACGCAGGCCGAACACTGCATTAGTGTGGACCGCGCCCACAGGACACTACTTGACATGCTGACAGGCTTTTCGTACCTTAGTTTCTGAATGGGTCAACACTTGTGCCGATCACCACGGTCTTCTATTTCTGTTGATAGCGGCACGAGTATCACGTGTCGTACCTGTCATTGTTCGACGAATGCGTAGCAGACCAACGAACGAAGTCAACAAATTCAGTCTTTGTCTTGACTCGGCTCTCCTTGGTGATTTCACGACTGAGCATTTAACATGCTTGCAGCATGGTTTGCAAAAAAACGGCAATAACAAGTAAAAAATAATTAGTAATCAACAGTTAAGTTGTATCAATTTGCAGCCAAAATATTCTTACCTGCGTGCGCACAAGTGCGATGGCATAAAATTGCACAAGTCATTATGAGCCGTTCTAGTGTGAAGCTGTAGTCGACTATGTTTGCATGGAGATCGCGGTTTGCTTTCTGTTTTCGTAGTTGACGCGTAGCTTCGGGCTTGCTTTATATTCATATTGTGTTCGAGGTAGCCTGAACCGACATTGTGGACCTAGCATGTGAACTGCTATTTTGGATTTGTGCGTTTCGCAACAAAACGAGCATGTAAGGCCGTGGCGTTTTGTTGTTGTGAGCGCTCGGGAAACTGCCCGCGATTCTCGAGGTATACATGCATGCGCGAAACCATGTCATAGTGCAGTTAATTTTCATCCTAAGACTTTCCTGACTTCGTACAAGAGCGCGACTTGCTTTAAATTAAGCTTATGTAAGCATGTTGTACAAGTGGAAAGTCGCGACAAATGTTTGCCAGTAGCGAATGTGCCTGAAGTGGAACGTATAAAATCTGCATCTGTGTTTGTTTACGCAATATCCTCTTACTAGTTTGAAAAGTCTGTTTAGATATTAGAATGTGTTGTGTAACTAATGATATTGATAAATCTTTAACCATTTACTTATCAGCATCTCAACGTTGCTTTTTGTGGTTTTTGTGGTATATGCACGTAAAACATAATGCAATAGTAATTTGTAATTGTATTGATTCTGCAATTTGCAAAGTAGCTGTGCATTGTGTTTTGTTCACTATGCGTTTGTCTGTTGAGCGCGTGGTGTGAACTGCATGAGCGCAACATAGATTTTAATGAGGCATTTATTAATTGTAAAACGCCACACTTAATTGTGGAATACGTTTCGATGTATTCACGTACATTTCAAAATAGTGTGCCTTCCAGTGCATGCATGTTCAGCTACACATTAGCTCCAACTTAGTAAAAAAAATATTCTAAAGCACATTACCGTAAGATTCTTGTAGCTTAGCTGTTGCTGTAAGTCGCTTACAAACCAATCAAACAACTCTCTGCAGAAAGTATTTTTGTGATGGGTTAATCATATCTCTGCTACTGACAGTGACTAGTGGAAATTTTGTCACTTAGCTGTTCTTTTACAGGTGTATAATAAGGTGGAGTCTGAATGAAAAAAAAAAAGCTGACCTTTGATTCTGACAGTTGTCTCTGTCTTCTTTTCACCTTTTCAGCCATGACTGTGGGAGTAGTACAAAACCTGCGAGGCTTTGCCCTCAGTCATCCACCACTGCTGGTGTTCAGTTCATGCCTTTTGGCTTTTGGAGTTACCATGATTGTGCTGGCTTACATTATTGGAGGCACAGAGCTGCCCAATCCTGACATTGACATGGTAATCTTAGCATTTTCTCTATGCTTCGTTTTTGTCTTGAGAGTGAACCTGGCCTTACAACAATCCCTCAAGTCTCTCAAAATATATGCCTTGATGTGCGGATAGACCGTGCCAATCTGCAATCTCTAAGCAGCAACTTGCACTTCTGGCAAGCTTTCATTCTGCAGACGTGTTGTGTTGGGACACACTCCATCTAAGTTTGCTTAAATATGCTTAATTGCAGGAATAGTTATGCTGTGCTGTCGGTATAATAATAGACACCTCTCAGGGTTTATGTGCTATCACAAGTTCTTAAGCAGCAGTCTTGATACAGTGATTTTGGTTAAGACAAATAATTCGTTAGGTAAATGGGCTTTTTTAAAATTTCACTGGGTATTATACATATTGTTTGTTGCTGTTAAAGCCACGATTATATTGACACTTGCACATTTACAGTTATTTTTTTGTGACCTAGTCTTGCATCATGTTGTGGACTTTCTTTTGGAAATACAAAAATTGCCATGTTGAAGTCCTGTTTGCCAGTACTATAGCGCTGCCAGAGAAAAGATGGGGTCGAATAGATCAAACTAAGGTGCAGCTTTTCACAATGCTGGTGACTCGACATGAAGGCTATAAATACTCAACATGATGATGATAATAATGGTATGCTTTCTCTGCATGTGATGCCTCTCTGGCCTTCTTGTACCTTTTCTGTTATTTACCGTAGATATATATAGCATGAATTTTCATTTTTCTACAGGCAACATATGCAATGTGTCATGTGTTTTCACGGCTGATCTTTGAAGTTTTCTTCCTAATTATTCTATTTCTCGCCTGTTCTAGGATTGGAACGTGTTTCTTACACGTCTCTCCGAGTTACACTACTGTGTCGGACCTCAGTCGAATCCTGGGAGTGGGGGGCTACAATTTGGAGGCAGCAAACGTTCTGCACCCCCAGTTACCACTTCTAATGCAACTGCGGATGTACCGGGTGTCAAGGCAGTTAATAGGGCGAAAAGTCTGAGTGCGCTGCTTCCCGACTTGGGCTCTGGCGACCCTAAAGATGACAGCCCCAATGTAACAGTTGCTGTGGCTGTTCCAGCGACATTCTTTCGGGAAGCCCTGTCCAGTCCTGTCTTCTGGCACGGCAATGCTCGGGGATATATGCTGGGCTTTTCAGGTGAGAATTTCATATATTTTAATATTTCAGGCACTTGCGGCCAAGAGTTTCTGTTTATTATTTCACAGTTTTTTCTTTGCTGAATGGAACATCTTGGTAATGCACATATCTGTACAACAAGGAGTACACATCTGTACACATCTGTACACCGTCACATAAGAGATAGTCACACCTGTGTCACAAAGATGTTTAGAAGATCTGGGAGTTGACGTTTCATTGACTCAGAGGTCTAGTTCGAGTTGCTACGTGGGCGCACTTGAGGGTCGTCGAGTCAAAAGCCCATCAAGTCAGTGGAGCACTCTATGACTCTATCAAAGCGCCCAAGGCCATAGAGTGTCAGAATCAGAAATAGCTCAAATGTGCCCTCTCACTCACAGTATGCTTGTTTTCATAATTAGAAAAAGAAATAGCACCAGTATGCCCTGAAAATAGCGTGTCTTAGTTTTAATAATCAATTAATACAATTAATAAATACTCTAAAAAATGGTGACAGTTATGTGTTGTTGAGAGTGTGGCAGGAGCACAAATGTTGGAAGTTTCACTTCTCAACTACTTTAAAACTAACCATAAATGTTTGAAAATGTGTGAACAAATTATTCATATTGTCACGTTAAAAAGACAGGAGACGTTGTTTAAGGCGTCCTCACAAAAGTCCGAAGAGCGGTCGGCTCAGCGCAGCCAAAAACAGAACAATGGCACGAGGGGAACTGCCACTTCGTCTGCCTCTTTTGCGCTGGCAGATCAAGCGCGCGGCACTGCCCCTCCTCCCTGAAGAGCATCGCCTCGATGCTAAACGAAGCGTGTATCGTAAAAAAAAGACATTGTCACAGTGTGTGGTACGGTTTTAACCGCACCACGTGCACAATCTCGGGTCGTAGCTGTCGGCGTCGGGGTGGTTGGCTTCCGTCCGGAAGGACTTCGTAATTGACGTCGCTCACTTGTCGTAGCACTTTGTACGGGCCAAAATACCGACTGAGAAGCTTCTCAGAGAGACCTTTGCAGCGCACAGGGGTCCAAACTAACACCTGGTCACCTGGTTTATAATCGACTTGTCTGTGGCAGCGGTTGTAGCGCTGTGCATCGACGCCTTGTTGTTTCTTGATGTTTACGCGGGCTAGTTGACGTGCTTCCTCGGCTCGTTGCACGAAACACTCAGCATCTTCGTCGAGATCCTCGATGTTGTCAATGTCGCATGGGAGCATTGCGTCCAACATCGTCTGAACATCCCGACCGTATAGAAGACGAAACGGAGTGAATCGTGTGGTCTCTTGCGTAGCGGTATTATACGCGAATGTTACGTAAGGCAGTATTTCATCCCACGTCTTGTGCTGTACGTCTATGTACATAGACAGCATATCAGTCATCGTTTTGTTAAACCGCTCGGTCAGTCCATTTGTCTGAGGGTGATACGCTGTTGTCTTGCGATGCGTGGAGTAACTTAACTGAAAAACTTGTTCAAGGAGCCTTGCTGTAAACGCTGTTCCTCGGTCTGTGATGACACAGGATGGAGCACCGTGGCGTAATACAATTCTCTCGATGAAAAACTGAGCAACTTCACAAGCCGTGCTTTTAGGAAGCGCCTTAGTTTCAGCATAGCGGGTTAGATAATCTGTAGCGACGATTATCCACTTGTTGCCGGAAGATGACAAGGGAAACGGACCCAGGAGGTCCATGCCGACTTGATCGAAGGGTGTTCTGGGTGGCTCGATAGGGTGAAGTAATCCCGCAGGCTTAACAGATGGGGATTTTCGGCGCTGGCATTCGCGGCAGGCTTGAACGTACTGTTTAACGCAAGCGGCAAGTTTCGGCCAGTAGTAAGACTTTCGTACCCTAGCGATGGTTCGGGTGATGCCCAGATGGCCCGATGGAGGCTCGTTGTGGCAGGCAAATAGAATTTCCTCACGCAGCTCTGCGGGGACGACCAACAGGTAAGTTTTGTTGCTGGCGGCTGCGTTCTTCTTGTACAACACGCCCTGTCGTAAGCAGAAGGATGACAATCCGCGAGTTATATGCTGGGGCAGTGATACGTTGCGGCCCTCTAGATGTTCAATGATAGGTCGCAATTGAGCATCTGCTCGCTGCCGTAAAGCCAAGTCTGTTACGCTTACGGAGCCAAGGAAAGGGCAGTCCTCTTCGAAGCTCTGAGCGGCAGGCTCAACTGGCGCGCGTGACAACGTGTCCGCATCTTCGTGTGCACGACCGGACTTGTACACGATAGTGACGTCGTACTCCTGCAGACGTAGGCTCCACCTTGCCAGTCGTCCGGAGGGGTCTCTGAGGTTCGCAAGCCAGCACAGCGAGTGATGATCCGTCACTACTCTGAATGGACGGCCGTAAAGGTAAGGTCGAAACTTAGCAATTGCCCACACGACAGCAAGGCACTCCTTCTCCGTGGTACTGTAGTTTGACTCCGGGCGTGTTAGGGTTCGGCTTGCGTAGGCGATAACCTTTTCAATTCCCTCCTGCCGTTGGACGAGTACCGCGCCCAGACCGACGTTACTGGCGTCGGTATGAATTTCTGTTTCGGCTTCCTCGTCGAAATGTCCAAGAACAGGTGGTGATGCCAGGCGAAGCCGAAGCTCTGTGAATGCTGATTCTTGTTCAGCACTCCAAACGAACGGCGTATCGTCTCTAGTGAGTCTAGTTAATGGTTCGGCAATTTTCGAAAAATTGCCTATAAAGCGCCGGTAGTACGCGCATAGACCAAGAAACCGCCGCACACTTTTCTTATCGGCAGGAGTCGGGAAGGCTGCGACAGCGGCGGTTTTCTCAGGGTCAGGACGGACGCCTTCTGCGCTTACGACATGTCCAAGGAACTTTAGTTCTTCGTAACCGAAATGGCATTTTTGCGGCTTTAACGTAAGGTTAGCTGTCCGAATCGCCTCAAGTACCTGTCGTAGTCGCTTCAGATGTTCGGAGAAGCTGGTTGAAAACACGACCACATCATCCAAGTACACAAGGCAGCTTTGCCATTTTAGGTCAGTCAACACAGTGTCCATCATGCGTTGGAAGGTAGCTGGCGCAGAGCAGAGTCCGAACGGTAGCACCCGAAATTCGTAGAGGCCATCCGGCGTGACAAAGGCGGTTTTTTCACGGTCGCGCTCATCAACCTCAATTTGCCAGTAGCCACTCTTTAAATCCAGGGAAGAAAAATACTTCGCTCGTCGTAGTCGGTCAAGCGAGTCATCAATACGCGGCAGCGGATAAACATCTTTTTTTGTGACGTTGTTGAGCTTTCTGTAATCTACACAGAAGCGAAGCGTACCGTCCTTCTTCTTAACCAGAACGACCGGTGAGGACCAGGGACTGTTCGAAGGCTGGATAACGCCGTCGTCGATCATTTCTTTCACTTGCTGCTTGATAGCTGCGCGTTCTGTCGGCGAGACGCGGTATGGCTGTTGGTGAATAGGTCTTGCGTCGTCGTAAGTGATTATCCTGTGCTGTGTAATTGGCGTCTGACTCACTTTAGACGACTGAGCAAAGCACGCCCTGAATTCAAACAATAGCTCTCGCAAGGCCCTCTGGTTCTCTTCCGGCAGTGCACTGTTCATGTCAACATCCATTACGGTTTGTCCATCGCGGCTACTGTCTTCACAGGCAAAACACTCAATGACGTCCTCCAAGGCTTCAGCGTAGGCGACCGCAGTGCCCCGGAAAAGGTGACGATGCTCATTGGTGAAATTTGTAATCATGATCTCGGCTGTACCGTTCCGAATGTCAATGATGCCTCGTGCCACAGAAATTCCAAGCGCCAGCAGCAGGGAGACGTTGCACTCTGCCACTGTTTCACCGTCACTGGTTCCTTCGGAAGTCACCTGAATTAGGATACTTGCACGAGGTGGTATTGTGACACTGTCGTCGGAAACACGGAGGGCGGTTGTACGGCGGTTGGAGTCCCTTGACGTAGCGTTGACTGTCGAAAAGGAAATGCAGCGTCGCCGTAGGTCGATTACGGCGCCATATTCCCGAAGAAAATCGAGGCCGAGAATTAATTCGCGGGAGCAGTCACGTAGCACGATGGAGCTGACCAAAAACGTGCAGCCTCGTATTTGTAGCCTGGACGTGCACAAACCAACCGGCGTTACAACATGTCCGCCAGCTGTACGTACATGCGATCCTGTCCAAGGCATTATCACTTTCTTCAAGGTACGTGCCAATTGTCCGCTAATAATCGAGTAGTCAGCACCAGTGTCTATTAAGGCAGTTAAATTGCGACCGTCGAGCATCACAGGTATGTCCATTGAAAAGTCGCTCAGCTGAGATACAGGCGCCGGCGTAGTCGAATTTCCGTTGGTCCGATGTCGCGTCGATTGGAGGGCGAGGTCTTCATCACGTCGAGAATCAGCGGCCTCGCCTCGAAAGGTCGCTGGCGTTAGTTTTCCAGGCGGGGGCTCGGAGACCGTCCTTGCGGCCTTCGATTTCCGTTGCCTGAATAAGACGACGACCGCGGTGACGGTGAACGCGACTGACGCCTGAGTGGGACGTTCTGCCGAGCGATAAAATCTTCAATTTCTGGTGGTCTCTGTCCAAACCGGGGGCGGGGTGAATTGGCAGGAAAACCCTGCAGCCCAAGTCGGCGGTACTGGCAGTCTCGGTAGAGGTGACCCGCTTCACCGCAGTGGTAGCAAAGCGGTCGTCGGTCGGGCATGCGCCATATGTCGGATTTACGCATGACGGGTCGAGTGTCTGCAAAATAAGGGACCACCTGTGCGGACTGCAGTGTGGCGTACGGGGTTGCGGCTGGTAGTGGGACTGGTGCAGGTGCGTTGTGTTCGAACGTGTCGGTATAAGTGGTGCGCTGGAAACCACTCACTGGGGATGGTGTCGTGGACGACGGAACGGTGCGTCTCAATACGTCTGCGTAGGTCACCCCTAGAGGTTCACTTGAAGTTGCGAACGCCTGAAGTGGTGCAGCAACCTGCGTTGGTGTCTCGCGACGAGGTGTGCCGAGCGCATGCTGAACTTCGTCACGTATGATGGTGGCGATGCAATTCGTGGAAGGCTGCTGCTGCGCCTGGTTCAGCTGTTGCAGCTGTTGCAGCTCGTCGCGAACAACCGAACGTATCAGCTCGCGAAGCGCTCCCACGTCGGTCGGGAACGAGCCTAGCCCGGTGGTATAGGTAGCATTCACTTGCCGATCGTACTGGTTCCGCTGCTGCAGCGCCTTTTCCATGGCGACGGCTTCAGTGAGGAACTCCGCAACCGTTCTAGGCGGACTACGAATGAGTCCAGCGAAGAGCTGCTCTTTCACACCTCGCATCAAGTGTCGCAGCTTCTTGTCTTCCGGCATGGTTGGATCGGCGCGAGTGAACAGATGAACCATATCCTCCACGTATGCAGCCACACCTTCATTAGGCATCTGCATGCGGGACTGGAGGGCCCTTTCAGCGCGCTCTCGACGATCGAGACTCGAGTACGTTTCGCGGAGCCTGTGACAGAACTCATGCCACGACGTTAGGAGGCCCTTGCGGTTCTGGAACCATGTGCGAGCACCATCCAGAAGACTAAAGTACACATTCTTGAGCTTCGCTACTTCGTCCCACCCGTTGAAATCCGCTACGTACTCGTACTCAGCCAGCCAATCTTCCACATCTTCATAGAGGCCACCACGGAAGGGACTCGGAACACGTGGTTTTTGCAGCGTGTAATGAGTGGGTGCAGCTGCGGGTGCAGCGGTTGGAGCAGCGGCGGCTCCAGCGGCAGGGGAAGCGGTGACAGCAACAGTATTCTCCATACCAGTCGACGTACTTGTACTGTGAGGCACAAACTCGGGGGACAGTCCTCGAATCCTCCGACTGAAACGGTGTACCGGCGTAAGCTCTGGGTTTTGGGTCACGTTCCGGCTGCTAGAAGGAGTCTGTTGCATAGGTGAGGTTACCCAGCACCTCCACCATTAAAATGTCACGTTAAAAAGACAGGAGACGTTGTTTAAGGCGTCCTCACAAAAGTCCGAAGAGCGGTCGGCTCAGCGCAGCCAAAAACAGAACAATGGCACGAGGGGAACTGCCACTTCGTCTGCCTCTTTTGCGCTGGCAGATCAAGCGCGCGGCAATATGCTTAAACGAATATATTTGAAATATTTGTGCATTCAAGTGTATTTGTGTGATTTAACGTCTGACTACTTGAATATGAAAATAAAGGTCTGCAGCGCCACAAGTTTTGCGAGATACGCTTGCACGACTCAGCGACCATTGAAAGCTGTTGTGTAGCAGCATCACAAATCTATTGAATCGATAGAGTTGTGCCACCTTGAAGGCCATTTACTGGATGGCCTTTCAAAAGTGCCCGTGTGATATGAGTATCACACTACGTGACCAGAAACGATACAATGGCATGTCGCTGTCAACTCTGGTTCTGACACTGGTAATGCTGGCAAAATAGTGGAAACAGCAATGCAACTCAGCATAGGTTGCTGGCCCCCCAGCGACACTGACCAGTGTTTGATAATTGCAAAATAGCTATATTTATTTAGCTGTGTGGTCGTCTGGGCCACTTGGTGCATGATCTGAAGTGAATGAATTTAGCAAGTTTCAAATATGAACACAAGAAGAAAGTAACACATGGGACAAGGTTTGACTTGTGACTGAAGTTCATCAAAAAACACTATTCCCTACAACAGAGCATTTCAAAATTGCTGGATCTTTTCGCTTTGCAGCTATGGTTTTACAACACCAGGCAGAACCTCCCCTTCTATTCAAATTTAGTGGAGGTACTAAGGGCTGCAGCGCGAGCATGAATGTGCTAGAAGAAACAGACGAAAGTCCTCTTTGCCTTCCGTGCCTCGACTTTCGTCTGTTTCTTCTAGCACATTCGTGCTCGCGCTGCAGCCCTTATTATCATGAATTCAAACCAACTAGCCCAAATCGCCATTCTTCTTTAGTGGAGGTAGCGGTATAATATACTATATGTGACATTTCTTCTCCATATGTGTTGGCATCTGGAAGTTCTGCTGCTACGCTCTTTTCGGGTACATAATTTCCAATAAGAGGGCAAATATTACGCAGGAAGGAAACACAGGCACACTCCTCCCTTGCTCGTCTCTTCGGCTTCCATATCAAGCGAAATTTGTTTTCCCAGATCCTGGTTTCAAATGTGTGCACTGCCTCATGAAGATGGAGGTGAACAACAGCACTGAAAAAGAGAATATGGGAAGCACAAATGTGGCGGGGAGAAGCATGTAACTGGTACATAGATTCATTGGAAAACAAATAGGTGCACCCACCTTAGCAAAAGTGTTAGTGGTGTTCGGATGGCCAGACTGCAGTGTAATCTAAAACAATTGCTTAAGCATATTACCCTAACATTGCTTTGAAGGCACACCGGCCTTGCTTGAATGTACTATTTGTAGCTGAAATTCCTTATGCACTTTTTATAATGACTCACTATTTTGTATGGCCAGCTTATCAAACTTCTCTTGCTCTAATTTGTGAAGTGTGTGGCCTGTTCTATTGGATAGCTCTTTGTTACTGTGCTTTGTTTTCTTCGATTGAAATAATTTTGGCATAAACCCTATAAACTTGACATTTTTTAAATAGTTGGACTAACTTATAATTACTCAGTTGGGAAACCTTATCACACAAAATTTTTTATTTAGTAGTTTCTCAAGCTTCTTTTGAATGAATCAGTATTTTCATGCTGTCATTGTTCCTGCTCTGAGCAATGGCACTAGTGTGTAGGCAGATAATTTTTGCCATAATGTTGTCTGAAAAATCTCTGAAGTAGATTTTTTTATGTAGATACACTTTAGTCAGCTTACTGTATAATCAACACTATGTTAGCCCACTTTCATACTGTGAATCTCGTCTATATTGAACTCGCGTAGATTGAATTATCTTTTACATTGAACTATTTTAAAGTGCTCTAGTACTTTATGCCAATGCATGGGAAATATGGGTGCATTGAATAAAAATAGCTGGGTCACTTCACATCTGGAACATCGGTAAGTGTGAACTGCCATAAGAGGTTGGCTTTCCCTAACAAAGTATTTGTGTGTGGTTGATAAATTCAGTAAGTAAAAAGTAGTTTTTATAGGCTGTGAGGGTGCTGACACCCCCTGTAACGTTGTTAGCTCTGCGTGGCGCACAGGTCTCGCGCAAAAGTAGCATTTCGGGTAACAACCACTGGGCGGTAGGTGGCATTGTGTTCGCCAGAGTTGGCCACCACTATCGTCATCATCATCATGGGGTAGCACCGCCAGTGACCCCTGGCGGAAGCAAGCCTTGGTGGCGGGCGAGAGTTGAGCGAGTCTCTTCTGCGCGTGGCGGTTGCCGCGAACGGTTGTCTCTAGCATGGGGTCCTCGGCGCGTGGTACTACGGCCTGCGCGCCGGGGGCCCCACGTGGTAAGTCAAGCGTTGGCGACATTGCCTTGAATACGTTATTGTGTGTTTGTCATGTTTTGGAGTGTATGGAAATTGTGTGTAAGGATGTCCTAGTGGGTTGATCACTATTGATGTACCGATTCGGCAGACGATATCATCGTTTTAAATTAGTTGAATAAATGTGTGTGTGTTTTAAGGTTTGTACCGACCGCGTCTTCTGTGTCCGTTCACTCCAAGAGCGTGGCGTGGCGCTCGCTCGCCATTTCGAGACCCCACAAAGCAGTGCTGTTTTCACGGATAGAGTATTTTAATATGTATACCATGCTTCTGCATATAACTCGTGTCACCAACTACTAACAACCCCCCTTCTCCCCCAAAACGTGTTGCCTTGAAGCTACCTTTGTGGCATTATTGTGAAGTGGTGCCGTGAAGCCAGTTTGTGTTTGGATATTTTACGCAAGTATGAGAAGTTCTTTAAAAGTTTTATCTCTAATTATATGATGTATCAAATCAATTTCTATTTTTCTTCACATTCGATACAAGCGGGCTCAATTGTATCTTGTTCTTTCTCCACTTTTTTTGCAGAAAATGGAAACTACCTTACTCTGTTTTGCTGTTCTTTTGTCCCAACAATGCCCCTCTCCTTGTGCAGGTAAACGAGCCAAAGAGCAGTTGCTTCTGACCATGATCCTGTGGCCTCGTATAAATGACACCACGGCAGCCTGCACTGGAAAGCACTGCCATGTGGACACGGACACCTGCATTATTTTGCAGGGACCATCACATCTCATGCCCAAGACTAAGTAAGCTCTTTCACTGTTTTGAGGTCCATATTGCCGAATTAATATTTTGAGGCTTCAGAGGACCTCTTACTGGGGCTGGTTGGCACAGCCACCCAGTTTTTTAACATGAATCTGCCAGCATCAACAGCCGTGTCAATAAGCTTCGTATAAGGTAGCGCAGAAGCGTAATGAATAAAAATATGTGCATAAGTGCAGTGTACAGTCCAGTGCAGCTTTTGTCTGCTGGGCCGTTATGTGACATGAACCCAACCCCACTTGGTTTTTGTCTTTTCTTTATTGCCCTGTTTTCGGCTTGGAATGGCAGATATCATTTGCGACTCGGGAAGGTGCTGTGTAAATTACAGTAAAAAAACAAAAAACACTGGTATCCATGTACTGCAATCAGCAGATGTCTATCGCATCCCATCTATCTCAAGCACAGCCACTTCACCTTTTTTTAAAACTCTGTGGCTGCATTCAGAGAAGAAAAACGGATGTTGATAACAGTGCTCAGAAGAAGTGGGGTTGGTGTATGATCTCCGGAACAGCCTAGCCAAAGACAGCTGGACAGGACCATTCATCATGTGAACATGTGTATTCTGGTAAACTTCATAGCTTCTCTCACTTATACGGCACTTATCGACTCAGCTGTGGATACACTTCAAAGAATTGGGCAGCTCTACGTGTTCACAGGAAAAGAGTAGCTAACAGCATGTGGCTCCATTTTTGGTTCTTGTGCATTATCTGATCATTGCAACATAGTGAGATGGTGTGGTGACCAGTGAGTGTATGATATACAGGGTGCCCCAGCTAACTCTAGCCAGCCTTTAAAAATATGCCGACAAACTCTATGACTCTGTGACGAAATATGTGTTGCCGACTAGTTACATGAAGGAAGTCGACAGTATTCTTTGTGTTACGTTTAACTGCTTAATTAGGCAAAAATAATTATCTTATAAAGCAACAGAGATGGGTGAGAAAATTCAAGTAGGAATATGTAGATCAGTTTGTGAAATATAAAATGCAACAGTTTCTGACTCTCAACTATCTCGGTGGTCCTCAGCCATAGATGTTTCGAAGACCCCTTGTGGATCGCCGACAGTGATGAGTGATTCCTTGCAGTGAAAAAAAAAGGGTGAGGGTTATGAGGGTCATAAATTAAGACAATGTGCAGTGTGAAACAAATTGGTTTCATTTTTTCCTTGACAAAAAATGGTCGAACTTAAGGGCCATTCTGATTCCAACTCAGTAGCTTGTCAAGAAGCTGTGTAGTCTCAGCCGCAATCAACCTGCTTGTAGCTATGCTTGCTCTTCAATTATGTAAGCCTAGAATAAGTACGCTGCCATGCTAGTGTTGTAGAAAACTGCACCGAAAGCTTTACAGTCATCTCATCGAGAAGAGGGAACATAAATGAGCTCTATCGCAATGCAGAAGTGTTATGTGGTGAAACATAATAAAAAAAATCTCTGCATACCCATGGAATAAATGATGACGAGTGGGGCGAAGCGTCAGTCAATCCGTCCGTGCTTCCGCCTGCAAGTCCGTTCATCCGTAGGTGTGCCCGTTCGTGCATCCGTCCGTGCGCGTACCAGTCCATTTGTACGTGTGCCCATTCGTGCGTCTGTCTGTGCACCCGTGTGTTCTTCTGCCCGTTCGTCCGTGTGCTGTCTCTCTGTCTGCTTGTCTGTCCGTCCTTCCATGTGTCCGTCCGTCCATCTAGTGAACACTTCAAGTACCACCATCTCGCTTCTTCTTATCATATATTCATCATATACAGCTACCGCCATCCAGCGGACAATCCAAAGACTAAACGAGAGTATCTACCACATTTTTACTGTCAGCACTTTGTTAACACCGAGAACCGAGAACGGGATAACGACGCTGTGCTACGTTTTTCGTAACATGTGGACATGCGGATATGTGCCTGAGGGTGGGTATATGCAATTGATATGCAAGTATGTGCCACAGTTTACACACTACGAAAATGGGGGACGCACAAGCCATGCCATAAGGAGCTGCACCCCTAAAAAGCTAAACCATCTTTAATATTTCTGTAGCATTTCAAGTAACTATGTGCATCAAGTTCAGAATGTTGTCACAACCAACAGTACGAAATGCAGCAGTACTACAAGCCACCAGTGCTTCATAAGTCAGAAATGTGGTCCTGTGAAACTCTTTAAGCCTTTCACTTTATTTAGCATTGGTCCCGACACCAGCACCGGCAACTTGTCATTTCAGCACCAAAAAGAACCCGTTTGTTAGCAGCAGACACACCCACACTCTTTGCTCTTCCTGCTTGCATGGTGAAGAGGAGCACTCTGCAAAGAGGAGACATGAACTGACGAACGAAGTGTAGTGAAGAAAAAAGCAAAATGGGTGTGAGCCATTCGGCAACCATATAACACGTGTATGACTCCACTATTACGACTCCATTTGGAAAAATTCTCACCGCATTCAACCCGTTTCAAAAGATGGATTTCATTGGAGCGTCACGCCGCAATGCCGCCAAACAGCTTTTCAGAGGAAATTCATTCTGCTGTGAAGCCACACTTGATAGTAAAATGAGCGTACGTGCTCTTCGATTATCTGTTAAGGGGAGATGCTACTCGAAGACACTTTTTTTTTAATATTCACTCTAGAGCAATGAAACTTGAGCTGCTTTTGGAACTTTTTATGCTGATTTCAAATATATAATTAGTTTTCTTGCAAGTTGCATACTTTTAGCTCTGTAACATGACAAAGTGAAAACCTTAACCCTTTTGCTGCCCCCCCCCCCTCTTTTCATCTCTGAACTTCTGTAATTTTTTACCATTCATAGTTTATAATGTTTGAAATAAAGTGTAAAATGTAAATAGCTAATTAGAAAGAACATACAGATTATGTAATAGGTGTGAAAAATAATAGACATAAAAAGTCCATATTTCATCTACACTAGTAAAGGTTTACATACAGCTTTTTAGTATACAATAAAATATTGGAATTTAAACTAGATAATTGCATTTGGCATACTTTAGAAAAAATTGGAGTGAAATTTCATGCATATCCGAGCACTAGAAGTGCCCGAAAAAGGAAGGGCACACTGAAAAAAGTGGCAAAATTTGTGTTTTGAGGAAAACGAGTTTTAAAGTTAAATTAGAGTTTTTATTTATAAAAGATATCATTAAATCTGATTAAATTTGACAACCAAAAAGAACAATCTTTCTTTTAGTGGCCACTGCCACTAAAATACGCCAGCACCATAAGTTTGTCCCTCCCAGCTTTTTCGAGCTGAATCCTCGCAGACATTTCACCCACAGACAGGGCCATCTGGCCGAGCCATGTGCCAACTGCAAGCTAGGAAGAAGTTCGATAGGACTGTGAAATCCAAACTAAGTCGAGTGTTATGCCATTTTGCAGCCATGTTTGTGCCACATACGATCGTACATAATAGCAATGTCATCCCTGCTAAGTTCCCTCACTGCGAGCTCTTTCGACCTCGCAATATTGGCGCTGACATTATCCATTGCCACATCACGAACTTTCCGGCTGACGGGTGCGAATGACTTTTGATGCATTGGCTTTTGCAAGCCAACAACTGCTGCAAATTGACCAGCTGCTCGTGGCCTATTCCTAAAGAGCGCATCGCACAACGGCTTTCACTTGCGAGCAGTGGCTTTTTTCATTCATAACGGAGATAATTACACAAGAAAAGCATTGTTCAGCTGCGCTGCTCGACAAGACATGGACCCCGCAAATAGGCGTCACAGCACATACAGGCGCCCAGCGGCCAATGGCGGTTTCCCGATCCGTACTACATGATAAGCCAGTCGCAGCACTCGAAAAATGTGCAGAAGCATGCTTTTTTATAATTTCTTGCGCTGCATCAGCGAGGGAAACTGTTGTTATTTGAAGAGTGAGGCTCGACTCTTCGGCTCATGCGATCAACAATAGCGAGCAGCAGCGCATTATCGGCGGCTAGGTGCTCGAAGACTGCACACTTTGGACCTTTTAACAGGCACCTTGTGCTCTTTAGATGCAATTTTAAAGCATTTCCAGTTAAGCCTCGATCTGTATTTTTTTTTTTCATAACAGTAGAGGTACTAATCTTATCAAAACAGGCAAAAATAAAAAATCGGTCATTTTGAAAAAAACTCGCGTTTTTCGACCTGCATCTCTTCTTAACAGTGAAAATGTTCTTGGGCACCGCTTTCATCTGGTGACCATCATAAATAATAAACCATAGTAAAGTGTACACCCAGAAACTGAGTAAATCTCACTACGTACATGTGTCCCATCACTCCCACTACTTTCTCAACTTACCACTATGCCCACAACTGCACGCCACCAGCATTTCTGTTTCATCAGTGCCTGCCAAGTGGAGCTGGCTGGATTTTTGAAAGCGAAAGCCTTTGATGTCTTATGCTCATGTCTGTTCATCCATCTGTGCACTGGCACAGTTCCAGGGCACGGACGGATGGCAACATCTAATTCGGAAGAAGCACACTCTTGTCTGCACAATCAGTTGAGCCTCCACAGAAGTTGAATAAGGGAAAGGAGCAGGAAATGGAGTCTCTTGCTTTCACGTGTAAAGTGTTGTCGACACCACATTGGTGGCACCAAATTATCTAAATAAATGCAATTTGGTCTCTACATTGCCTCATTTTTGATAAAACAACTTGGGAACACCATCCGTACAGAAGAGACTTCCAAGTTCCCACCTTGCAAGAATGAGCTTAAGGATTTTTTGCAATCTTTTTTCTGTAGTTTCACTTTGAAGTATTTGAAAAACATTGAACAATTATTCAACTGTTTAAAAAATGTTCGATTTGATTCACACTCAAGCTTAAATATTGTAATTCACTTCACATCCAAAATTTTTCTATTTGCACAGCTCTACTTTTCTCTCATGGCCGTTATCTGCAATAGTATGTGACTGTGCTTACTTCTGTAATGTGGTACTCGGCCTTACTGGTTTGATTTTCTTTCTGCCACAAGTACAGGTACTTTAGATACCAAATAACTCGTTTCATGGCACATTCAATAACTAGGCACCTTTTTGTTTGTTTGATTTTTGCAATTCACAATAATTGTTCTCTGTGAAATACATTCCATAATGAGTGTTAAAGCTTACTACTGATATGGGCTAAGTATGGCGAATTTTGAAACTTGACACATCTCATCGCTATTTGCTCTTCACATCATGCTTGTAGTTGAATTCACTTCAAAATTATTCAATTCTAAATGTTATTCACTTTTACTTCACTTCAAACCGTAAAAGTGATATTCACTTCAAAATTATTCAGTTCTAAATATTATTCACTTTCACTTCACTTCAAACCGTAAAAGTGATATTCACTTCAAAATTATTCAGTTATAAATATTATTCACTTTCACTTCACTTCAAACCGTAAAAGTGATATTCACACTTGGCTATTTGCTCTTCACATCATGCTTGTAGTGGAATTCACTTCAAAATTATTCAGTTCTAAATAATATTCACTTTCGCTTCACTTCAAACCGTAAAAGTGATATTCACAAAGGCCTAACGCAAAGGCCTAACACAAAGGCCTACTCACAAAGGCCTAACAAATTCATGAGCTTGTTGCACTTTAGGAGCCAGGCATCCTCGCACACTTCCTTCAGTACTGATGTAATGTTCACGTCTGGTTTCATGCCTACAGGCGCCCTCCCAGGTGCTTCCTGGAGGCCGTTCCGCCCTCGGTGAGCAGGCAGGTGTTTCTGCAACGTTCAGCCGCTGACACGGGAGGCCGCGTCAACTGCAGCGGGGGCATCTGGACCAGCTTCCTGTACAAACCCAACCCGGACCTGACTGTCATGCTGTCATATGTAAGCAGCCTTCGTGTGGCCCCAGTAATGCTGATGAGACATTTCTATCCTTTGCCACCAACGGTTATATCAAAGCTAGAGCAGTTTATTTTCATTTAGACCCCCTTTTTGACAGGTAATGACCAGCCAGAAATACCCGAAGAGAGAAGTGAATCTGTTTCCATGACACTCAGTAATATTTGGTGCACAATAAAGGGATCGGCGACAGGCCAGCGCATGTAGTAAGATCCTGGAGGAAATGAAAATACCATGAAATATAGTAGCAGACATAAGTATCCTTTTCAGGATTTGAGTAGGATTATGTTTTAAAGTCATCTGTGAAAGTCATAAAAAGCTAGTATGATGCATAGCCTAGCGGAACAGCTCTGGTCCTGCACCATGGAGTCATTTAGACTTGTGTGAATAGCCAATTTTGCGTTCAAATCGAATTTGTATAGTATATATCATGTACAGAAAAAATGAGCGTAGATGTCAAAACACTATTCGCCTGCATAAAAGTGTTGAATTGAAGAAAGTCATGTGCAAATGTCATAATATTTTATTCAAAGAGAAGTTGAAGCAACAAACTTAAACAATGTTGAATCGATGTTAGGGTAATACCTTCTTTTAACCTTGAAGTGTGGCTTCGTGGTATTAGCTTCCCCTGGAAAGGTGTAAATGGTATGACACTCCTTTACTGCAGTGAAATTATCTTTACAGGGAAACTAGAAGCAGTTTATATATGTTTATTTGATCATTACAAACACTTCGAAATTCAGTATAATTTAAATTAGTTTTGAATCGAACTCGATTACTGTAATATTTGTTGTTGTGTTCCAAGCACCCCTGTGTCACGAGCGAGCTCCGAACCCGCGAAGGACCGGTTGCTGAAACTACTTCCAGATGTTGACTCCTCCCCTTCCCCCGCTCGGCGCAAACGAGCCACCGTCGTTTCCCCCGGCAGTTCGGCCGCCGCCTCCTTCCGAATAGGAATAAACTTGTTTTTAACCGTTCGAGGCTGTCTGAGCTTTTTGGGCTACCGCGAATAACGCGTACGTCTACGGGCTGACGACAACACCGGACATAACAGTGGTGACGAAGAAGTGGATTTGGACCAACGCTACGCAACGATATTGACAAGCTACAAGCTATGGCTACGCACGGGCTCGCAAATCGGCTATCCGAATTCAACGGCTCATCATGGTCATTGTGGTTTGGACGCCTGCAATTTTACTTCGAGGCTAACAACATCACTGATGCAGCAATGAAGAGGGCCAACCTGCTAACGCTGTGTGGGGAGCAGACATATGACGCAGTCTGTGCCCTGATTCAGCCACGCACTCCAGCAGCCGTTGATTACGACGACATCGTAGCAGCGCTACAAGAGCACTATGACCCAAGGCCATCGGAGGTCTACTGTCGAGCCCGCTTCCAACGGCGAGACCAACTGGAAGGCGAAAAAGTGGCCGAATACGTAGCGGCTCTCAAAAAGCTCGCTGCTGACTGCAATTTCGGGACGTTGACCGCGACTGCTGCAGCTACTGCGCAGGAGGGAGGATCGACTGCCACACCTGCTAACACCACTATGCTCCCCTTGGACGTTATGTTGCGTGACCGTTTTGTGTGCGGACTGCGTGACGCAGGCCTACAACAACGCCTGTTCGCGGGGACGGGTCTCACCTTCTCCAAAGCCTACGACATCGCCCAACTAGCGGAGAGCGCCGGTCACCAGCAGAGGGATATTCGACGGAACGTCGAGCCTGTGCATCACACCAGTCAGCAGTCAGGTCTGTGTACGAGACGATATCATGGGTCGAACAACGCTTTATTGCCTATAGTGACGAGTTTAAGTAGGCCAGGCGGGTGACGTCACGCTTACGTAGGAGCGACAGCTTGCACTCGCTATCGCGGCCATGCCAACTCGGTTACATCTTCCTTTCCTTGGGGCAATATAGGTCGCTCTGGCATGGGGTACCGACGAGGCTCGGGACATTCCCGAGTGCTTCTCCGTGGTAGTAGCGGCTCTGGAACGGGACCCGAGCCTGGCAAGCCTGAGGAAGGTGTTGTGGTAGTGTCGGGGCATGGTAGCTCTGGAACCTCCCGGAGATGTTCCCGTGTGCGTCGCATTTCTCGGCCATCTTCTGTTTTTACCAGTACGGAGCGTGGAGCTCCCGCTGATCCCAGCACAACGACCGGGGACCACGTCCGTGTGTGCGTGTCGTACAACGAGGCCCTCTGACCCGGTGAGAGGGCGCGCAGGTCCCGAGCACCTCGATTGTAGTAGACCTTCTGCTTGTGGCGAATCTCCTGGAGACGGGAGTGCACCTTCCTGTTGGGCAATGGTGCTGGCTTCAGGTGGCAGGAGGGAACCGGGAGCAGTGTTCTCGTCTGTCGACCCATCAGCCTCTGCACAGGTGACATCAGAATAGCATCACGTGGAGTATTGCGCAACTCAAGCAGAGCTAAATGGAAGTCTGGGCTGTTATACGAACACTTCTTCAGCAGCGTTTTCGCTTCTTGAACTGCCCTTTCAGCCATGCCATTTGCGCGAGGGTGATAAGGGCTTGACTTCACGTGGGTGACTCCTATTTACGGAACTCTTGGCTACTAAAAGGGGGCCCGTTGTCACTACAGAGCTTCACTGGTAAGCCGTGGACAGAGAAAACTTTCGCGCACCACTCCTTCACGTGCCGGGCTGTTGTGTATCGAAACTCCTTTATTTCAAAATAAAAGGAGTAGAAGTCTACAATTAAGGCAAACTCTTTACCACCGTGATGGAATAAGTCCATGCCAACCGTTTCCCATGGCAGACTGAGGACATCATACGACAGTAGAGGCATCTTAGTGTTTTGCTTTTGGTGAGCCTGGCAAACTTTGCATGATGCTGCAACCTGGTCAATGTCACTCGACATGGATGGCCAAAACATGACATTCCTAGCCCGAATTTTCATCTTTTCCGCCCCCGAGTGGGCCAGATGAAGAAGCCGAAGGATTTCAGCTCTCTTAGTGCTTGGTACGGTTACCTTGTTGCTGCGAAAGACGAGGCCATCTTGTGTATGCATCTCTTCTCGATACGCCCAAAATGGCCTGGCACATGCTGGGACGTCCTCTTTGTTTTCCGGCCAGTCAGTCTCTGCATAGGATCGGATGGTCGACAGAGCAGGATCCTTGGCGATTGCCACACATAGTTCCTCGAGGCGACGCTCAGAAGCTGGAACAAGGGCAATGACGTTAACATTGAAGCGCTCGGTTTCTTCCGTCAATAACGCCTTGCTTGGAAAACGAGAGAGCGCATCAGCCAAAAACAGCTCTTTTCCTGGCTTGTACAGTAGATTAATGGCGTATCGCTGCAATGTCAGTCGCATTCGTTGCAGTCTAAGTGGGCACTGGTGAAGTGGTTTACTGAAAATTGGCACCAACGGACGATGGTCGGTTTCCACCGTAACCTCAGATTGGCCGAAAACATAGTCGTGAAATTTTTCGCAGCCATGCACAATCGCCAGAGCTTCCTTTTCAATCTGCGCGTACCGCGTCTAAGCATCGCTGAGCGATCTAGACGAGAAAGCGATAGGGCGGCCGTCTTGTATCAGAACGGCGCCAACGCCCATGTGGCTGGCGTCAACAGAGAGGGTGACTGGCTTTTTCGGATCGAAGTAAGCAAGCACTGGCGCTGTTACTAAGGCTTGGCGCAGCTCATTGAAGCTGCATTGCTCTTTTTCTGTCCAGACCCAGGCAATATCTTTGCGCAGCAATGTTCTAAGTGGTGCGGTGAGTACAGACATTCGAGGAATGAAGCGCTGCACATAATTCATCGTTCCGAGGAAGACTTTCAATTCCTTACTGTTACTTGGCGCTGACATGTCTAAAATGGCTTGGACGCGATCAGGTCCCAGGCTCAGTCCTTGCGTGGTGAAAACGTGTCCCAAGTAGCGAACTTGCTCCTGCAAAAAGACACATTTCTGTGAGTTCAGACGGAGGTTGTGCTCACGGCAGCGTGCAAGCACCTCGGTCAAGTTGTTGTCATGTTCTTCCTTCGTTGTGCCCCAGACTAATATGTCGTCCATTACAACCGCTACTCCAGACAGGCCCTCCAAGAGGCGGTGCATGGCTGCTTGAAATATTTCCGGGGCGGAAGCAATTCCAAAAGGCATGCGGATAAACCGATAGCGCCCGTAGGGCATGCTCATTGTGCACAATCTGGAGCTGCTGTCAGAAAGTTTTATTTGCCAGAACCCGGATGTTGCGTCCAAGGTAGAAAAATATTTAGCTCCAGCTAGTCGTTGCGCGACCTCTTCTAGAACAGGCATAGGGTAGTGTTCACGCAGAATAACCTTGTTAAGCTCCGTTTGGTCGAGACAAATTCTTACTTTATCACCTTTAACTACGGCTACCATATAGCTTGACCATTCTGTTGGTTCGGTTACCTTGTTTATGACGTTGTGCTCCTCCATGCGTTGAAGTTCGGCCTTTACTTTTTCTTCAATGGCGACCGGAACCCTTCTGGCTGGCACAACAACACCGACGGCGGCGGGTTTGAGCTTCATTTCGTACTCAAAATTCTTCAGCTGTCCTAATCCTGTGAAAACATCGGTGAAAGGCTGAGCCGCCGGGTAGAGTTGCTGCGTCTCGACGCTATCAACGCAATAAATCAAGCCAAGGCTTTCTGCTGCTGCTCCGCTGAGGGTCACCGGCACGTTTTGCTCAATGACGAAGAACGTTTCATCGTGCTGTTTATCGTTAACGGATAGCGACAACATTACTTTAAACTGCGCAGTCGTTTTGTGGCCGAAAGAACTCGTTAACGTGGCTCGGCAGGCTTCACGAGTCTTTCTCGGAAGCGACAAAACATCTTCCTTTGAAATCACACAACAGTTTGCCCCAGTATCAAGTTTGCAGACCATCGGACGGCCTTCAATGGAAACTGTCGCGGTCCACTGGTCGCTAGCGAGTGCGTTCACGGTTAAAGCGTCCAGAAAAAAATCTGACCTTTCGTCAACATGTAGCTCTCGTATTTCCCTGCGCTTTGCATCTTCGCTGTGCAAGAAGGATGACTGCGAGCATGCTTGGGCGAAATGATTCAATCCTCCGCATTTCTTGCACGCCTTTCCTGTTGCTGGGCAGCGGCTGCCGCGGTGAACTTTGTAGCCACATTTGTTACATGGCTTTGTTACTCTGGCCAACGCATTTACGGCTGCAGTTTCAGCGCCTTCAGTGGTGCCACGTATCTGTCGAAACTGCTCCTCGCCTTGCTCTTGGATGCGACAGATTTCGACTACTCTTTGGTAAGAGGGGTTTTCAGAAATTAACTTCTTTTGCAGTCCCTTGTCCCGGATACCGAGTATGATGCGGCTACGAAGCATGCGCTCTTCTAAGTCTCCAAAATCGCAGTGTTGGGCTAGCGTTCGCAATTCGACAAGCCAGTCATTGAAACTTTCGTCCTCTTTTTGGTCTCGGGAGCCGAAGCAAAACTTGTGGTAAGTGAGGTTCTTCGCGGGCTGGTAGAAGTTTTCAAATTTTTTTTTTATAAGGGTTACATCGGTTGTGTCCTCTCCTGGCTCAAACTTGAACGAAGCGAACACTTTTCTAGCCTCTTCCCCAATGGTCACTAAAAGCGTCGCCGCCTGCACTTCTTTTGGTTGCTTGTTCAGCTGAGTTGCCGTGGAAAACAGTTCAAACTCACTTTTCCAGGTCTTCCACCCAAGCCAAGCGTCTCGCGATGTGTCGAGGGGCTTCGGAGGCGGCAGGAGCGTTGTCGGCAATGCAGGCGGTGTCGGCAACGTAGGCGGTGTCGTCATGCTGGCTGTTTTCCGCTGCCACCATGTGTACGAGACGATATCATGGGTCGAACAACGCTTTATTGCCTATAGTGACGAGTTTAAGTAGGCCAGGTGGGTGACGTCACGCTTACGTAGGAGCGACAGCTTGCGCTCGCTATCGCGGTTGTGCCAACTCGGTTACAAGGTCATTCTACGTCTAAGGCGAAATCAAGCAGAAAGACACAGCGCTGTTGGCGATGCGACGACATGCACGATCCCCAGGTATGTCGATACAAGACAGCGACCTGCAATTTTTGCCAATAACTGGGACACATTGAAAGGGCATGCATCTCGAAGCGCAAATAGCTCGGACCGAAGACTTCAGTGCAACGGAACAACAATGTCGACGCACAGGAGGGCCAGACGCAAGATACAAGCCGAACAGCACTAACGTCATCGGCACTATATGACTTAAACGCCGTTGTGAACCTCGGAACGAGACCGAAGATTACAACTGAAATTATGGTACACCAGCGCCCTATCAAGTTTGAGGTGGATTCTGGAGCAGCATGTACGCTCATCAGCGAGGACACTTTTCGCGTGAGAACGCGCCAGCTCTCCAGCAAGACGACACGCAGCTGAGAACGTGGTCCGGACATTCCCTTCCACTGCTGGGCTGTGCCAACGTAGACATGTACTACAACGGGCAGACCCATCAGCTCCCCTTGCTAGTCGTCCACGGTTCTGGATCAAGCCTTTTAGGACGAAATTGGTTCACCCCCCTTGGAGTGGTCATTGGCGGAGTTCACCACACACTCAGTTATCCGTCAGTAGAGCAGCTTCAAGATAAGTACAAAGCGGTTTCCTCCGAAAAAATACCAGGGAACAACGGACCTCCAGTCACACTGGAGCTGCGGGAGGATGCGACGCTGAAATTTTTGAAAGTTAGGTCGGTGCCTTTCGCCCTACGAACGTCAGTCGAGAATGAGCTTGACCGACTGCAGGAACAAGGGATCATTCAACCGATGCAACATTCAGAATGGGCTACACCACTCGTTGTCGTCCGAAAGAAGAACGGTACCCTACGCCTGTGCGGAGACTACCGGAGCACTGTCAACCTGGCGACAAAAGCATCTTCCTACCCACTGCCGACACCGGAAGAGGTTTTTAGCACGCTTCGTGGTGGAAAAATCTTCAGCACCTTGGACTTGACACAAGCCTACCAGCAGCTGAAGGTGAGCGAATCAACGTCTGAACTGCTCACAATAAACACTATTAAGGGTCTTTACAAAGTTAAAAGGCTACCATTCGGAATATCTGCAGTGCCAGCAATCTTCCAGAAATTTATGGAGTCTACACTTAGCGGGATCCCAGGTGTTTGCGTCTACTTGGGCGATGTTATTGTCGGTGGCGCCTCCAATGAAGAGCACACAGAACGCTTGGAGCTCATTTTGGAAAGGCTAGCAAATGCTAATTTGCGCATCAGTAAAGAAAAATGTGTTTTTGCGGTGCCTGAAGTGAAGTTTCTTGGACATCAAACTGACGCGCAGGGCATCCATCCCACTGAAGACAAAGTGCGTGCAATCACCGAAGCACGAGCGCCTACTAACAAGCAAGAACTGCAGTCGTTTTTGGGGCTCTTGACGTTCTACGACCGGTTCTTAGAACATCGAGCTACAGTGGCCAACGATTTATAACAGCTCCTGCAGAAAGAAGTCCCATGGACTTGGTCGCCACGCCACCAAGAGTCATTTGTTGCCCTTAAGCAACTACTTCGCAAGTCTACTGTTCTGCGACACTACGACGAAAGGAGACCCCTACTGCTAGCCTGTGACGCATCACCATACGGAGTGGGAGCAGTCCTCTCTCAAGTTGACGACCAGGGACGGGAAGCCCCGATCGCTTTTGCTTCGCGCACCCTATCGCAGGCAGAGAGGAATCATTCCCAGCTAGATAAAGAGGGACTTGCCATCGTCTACGCAGCAGATCACTTTCGGCGGTACATTACCAGCAGGAAAGTGACTTTCATAACAGATCACCGGCCTTTATTGGGTATTATGGGTCCCCAGAAGCCAATGCCACAGACATTGTCGCCGCGAATGACACGATGGTGCATCAAGATGTCGGCGTACGATTACGAACTCGTACATCGCACGGGGAATAAACACCAGAACGCCGACGCACTAAGCCGCCTGCCGCTAGACACCACAATAGATGAACCACCCCCGCCGAGTGATATACTCATGTTCGAGGCGCTGCCGAACCCTCCGCTAACAGCTGACACGGTAGCAGCATCAACGCAAAAGTGCACTGTCTTGAAGGAAGTCTACGCAGCTATACAAAAAGGCAACGTGCAGAAGCTAAAGGGTGAACACTTCAACGCTTACCACAAGCGAGCTGCGGAGTTGAGCACTCATCGCGGTTGCGTCACCTTGGGATCAAGAGTTGTAATTCCAGCGGCACTTCGCGAACAGGCCATGTCGCTTGTCTACGCAGGTCATCGAGGCATTGTTGCCATGAAAAAGTGCGCCAGAAGTTATATGTGGTGGCCTGGTATCGACCATGATATCGAATTAACAGTTCACGATTGCCAGCCTTGCCAATGCAACCACAGAAGCCCGCCAAGAGCCCCTATTCCTGAATGGGAAAGACCAGACACACCTTGGCACACCCTGCACATTGATTTTGCTGGACCTATCGAAGGGTGTTCGTTCCTGGTGGTTGTAGAGGCATACACCAAGTGGCTGGAGGTAAAACAAATGGCTACAACGACATCGGCAGCAGTTAGCGACACTCTGCGGTCGTTGTTTGCAACGTTTGGCCTACCGCGCAAGGTGGTCTCGGACAACGGCACTCCGTTTGTGTCCACGGAGATTCTCAAGTTTTACAGTTACAACGGCGTCTCGTCTGTTACATCAGCTCCTTACCACCCGGCTACGAACGGACAAGCCGAGCGCTACGTGGCTGAGCTAAAGCGCGCCCTTACTAAAGACCAGACTGGGACAATGCAATGCCGCATCGCGCGCTTTCTCTTCAGACAGCACAACACTGTTCAAAGCACTACTGATCAAACGCCAGCGAAATTGATGTTCGGACGAGAAATGAGAACCCAGCTGACAGCAATTGTCCGGGAGCCCTCAGCGAAAGCACCGTCGGAGAAAGAAAAGCTCCCGCATAGCAGGAGAATTGAAAGTGGACAGCGCATATACGCCCGCCAGTTCCACAGAAAGCCCGGCTGGGTTGAAGCGACTGCACTCAAACGCATAGGTTTGCGGTCATGGCTCGTCGACATTGGTGGAAAGGCCACACTCCGCCACCTTAATCAGCTACGCCGTTCAGGTAATTTGCCAAGGGAACCTCCCATTCAAGCAGCCACCTCGACGGAAGCTTCGTTCCACTTAGCCTGGCATCTCGCACCAGATGAATCGGCGCCGCCGCCCGCCGGCCCTGAACACAAGAGAAACGACACCCAGCGAGCGGAGGCTTCTCTTTCTAGTGCGTCCAGAGCGTCCACGCGCCCACGGCGGCCTCCAGATTGCTTCCAAGCGACAAGCTAAGGAGGGAGGAGATGTTGTGTTCCAAGCACCCCTGTGTCACGAGCGAGCTCCGAACCCGCGAACGACTGGTTGCTGAAACTACTTCCAGATGTTGACTCCTCCCCTTCCCCCGCTCGGCGCAAACGAGCCACCGTCGTTTCCCCCGGCAGTTCGGCCGCCGCCTCCATCCGAATAGGAATAAACTTGTTTTTAACCGTTCGAGGCTGTCTGAGCTTTTTGGACTACCGCGACCAACGCGTACGTCTATAAGCCGACGACAACACCGGACATAACATTTGTTCAAATATTTGAAGTGCTGGAATATTTGCATAAGCTTTAAGCCATTTCATTTGCTGTAGGTAGTCTGATGCTTTTATGCACACAGGGCTGAATTAGTGCTGAAAATCGAAGTACATGTATTATTTTACATCTCTAGTGTGTTCTGTGCTGTTTACAAGGCTACAGGAGTTGACATTGAGAAGCGGTACTGCTTTCGTAATTAGTACTGCTAAAACAAATCAAGCCATCACGCATGTATACGGATTGCATATATGTGCAGCAAACCGCAGTTCACAAACACGAACTGCTGTTGCACTCACCTACAACTGCCTGCAGCATGTGTTGTGTGTATGACATTGTAATCATTGCAGATAAAAAATTTTGGTTATAAATGGTTCACAGCATTTTGCATGGTTATACGCTTTGATTCGTAAGCTTCCAGTTGCACTAAAGAAAACATGTACTATAAATACTGTTTTTTGGTGCCTTTGAACAGTCCGGCAAGCCTTTTTCTCATCAGTTATGCATGTAGATTATTGCAGATGTACCAAAGTTAGGACTTACTTTGGAGGATTGGTAAAACTTCATAGCAAGGAACGTGATCTGCAATTGTCTTACCAGCAATGTGTGTAAAGACTCGACCGCGAGAAGTGCTTTAGGGAATGAACTGCGTCCAAGTAACTCCACAATGAAGAGCATCAATTTCTGTGAGGCATTAGCTAGGAACTCTGTACATAGCACTCACAAATTTCATCTGCATGTGGCCTGCACTACTGGTGGGGCAATCACAAAAAGACAATATACCAGGTGGTTTAAGAAATGTGTCTGAAGTCCTCAAAAATCATGGAAATCCAATATTTGTTCAATATCTTCACATACAGATTTTCTGTAGCTGTAGACATCTTAAGGATAGTAAAAGACATCATTTGGGATAGTAATTAAGTTAATGAAGGAAGTAAATTAATTAACTTATCAAGTCTTACATTTATGTGGTTATTTCAGATAGGAGAACTGAAATTATTCATGTGCAGAAACCATTGCAGCTTTGGGGTGTAGAAGTGGCCTCTAGTACTTAATGTGTCAAATTGAAATTCAACCAATATCCACTGTGAAAATGAAACCGAAACACCGATCAGCGCAACAAGCAGATCACAACACTGTGACTGTTTTAGAGGACTATTACAGAGGTGTAATTATTCCGCAAATAGTTAATGTATATGCATCATGCTTGCTGTAACTGCATGTGCAGCCTACACACCCTCACAACAAAGTTGTCTGCTCGTTGATATAAGGACGCTCACTAATTCTGGATGTCTCTGCAGGATATGACTATTGTGCTCCTGGCGTTTCGGTTTTGCCGCTCAACTGGGGTGAATTTCATTACTTTGCAATTATTGCTGGAGGCAGCTTTTTTGAACTCTAATGCTCTGATGGTTTCTTCGCATGATAGACTTCAATTTTTTCCATTGAACATAACCTCCTAACCCAACTAATAAAGAAAGTTAATTAGTGTACCTTTCTTAATTACTATCCCATATGGTGTCTTAAGCCACCTTAAGATGCCTGCGGCTATAGAACTGCGAAGGGATTGAACATACATTGCATTTCTCTGGTTTACAACGTAGAAAAATAATAATTATTGCCAAGTCGTATTTACTAAGTCGTCTATTAAACTGTTCGCTCTCTCATTGTTTCACAAAGGAACGGGTAGAAAAAAGTGTTAGATTTCCATTTTAAGGTAGAAATCTTTTTGCTGTTATCACAGCTAGTGGTACCTGTGTTAAAATGATATATATGGTGCAGCAGTTTAAGCCGTAGTTTCCATCTATGTAAATGGATGGAGCAGATATCCACACAACAGAAAGATGGAGATTTTTTGTTTGTCTTTTGCCAATTGTTATATATATCTATATGCACACAAACACACATACAGTACCTTACAACGTAACTGTGTGCAATCATTTTTAGTCCAGAAAAGTGCTAACATTTACGTTTCTACCGAGAAATGGCAGTGCACAAGAGAAATTTAAGATTTTGATGTGTAGGTACCCCGTTGCTGTTACCCTGTTGATATGTGGTGCAGCTACATGACAATGCAAGGCTAATTTCGCCTTTGTGTATGGCTTCATAGCAGCATGCTTAGTGTTGCCACACAGCCATAACTGAAGATGTAGCTGTGTATAATGTGTGTTTCCACAATTTTCTTTTGTTTGTTTTTTATTCTCTTTTTCTTTGCATATTATGGTACATGAGAATGCATGGTGTGTCTTTGGCGGCATGTCAAAAGAACTGAGAATAAAAAATAGGCTTGAGCGATTGCATTAGCTGTAGGCTTTCTCTTTAAATTTCATAACTTTTCTCATCGAAACGTTCACCATACCTATAAGGATTGACTAATATAAGTGATACGAAAGCCTGTCGGTGTACGCAATGTTTCACTGAATAATTGGTAATGGCCACCACTTCCGTTTATCTGTGTTTCTGCTTGAACTCTCCCTTGACAGGGTGATCGCTCTCTAGTCAACCTCCATTTGATCCACACCAGCTACTTCCTTTTCTTCATGGTGATGACACTGGCCTGCTATGCCATCATTCGTGGACGCTTCCACAAGGTGACCATGGAGAAGGTGAGGAGGCTGTATTGTGTGGTGTACATCACTCATGTTGTTGTTTTTGAGTGAGAGAGAAATACGTAAATTCCTGTTTGGTTTGAGCCAATGCTGTTGGAGTCCAGCCATGTTGGAGTCGGCACTTATAGTGCCGAGCCCATTTTTCTGTATGTTCCTGCTCACTCAGGTGCGGTCCAGTTGGGAAAGGCAGGATGTTTGTCGCATGGGCCAACATGAGTGCACCTGGAGGGAGTGCATTCGCCGAATTCACTTCGCTGTGGCGAAGTCTAGCCTCGATACTAGTTGCTCGAAAACAAATAAGTTAATAATAAAAGCTTAGTTCGTAGGGATTTTTAAACTGTAGTTTTTTGTGTTAGGTATGTTTGTATGCATTAAAACTTATGACACCACAAAAACTACTTTGCTGGGTTCACTCCCCAGCATTTCGCAGCCACAGCTCCAAAGGGCATGCCCGGCGCATGCTGCGCAATGGCTTCATCTATCATGTTGATACCTAAGCATTATTTTGAGGGCTGCTTATAGCTATGACACCTTGGGTTAAGAGTGGACAAGGCAACGAAAACTATCGTTGTTATTTATGAAGATTGAGTAGTGAAATTTGGTATGCAGACGTCATTTGTTGCTCTGATATCTTAACTCAAATTGATTTTGAGTGCTCTAATGTAGTTTTTGAGGTATAATATTATGCCTGACAGATGCTCATTATGATCCTAAAATTAATGAATTGATCAGACATGAGTTCGTCAAAAGTTTGCAAAAGTATATTCACAGAAACTCACTGTGTGGCATAATCCTGTTGGTTTATTTTTTAATATTTAAGTCAGCGCAGGAAAAGTTTTTGAAGTGTCCTGGACACTTGGTCTTACATTAATTACAAAAAAAAGTTATAAAAATCTGTGTGATGTGCACACAAATATGGGCAGCTTTATGGCACTCACCAATGTTTCAGCATCTAAGTGCAAGATACGGAATGGCTATATCCTCATTTGTCGTGAAATGTAACTGGGATGACTGACAGCAACTGCTCAAAAAGTAAAAGCTGAGTAAATCAAGCTCAAAGAAATTGGAGCTATAAGCTAAAGAAACAGAACTCGGAAGGAAGTTGCCTTTATCTTCCATTGGAGAAATGCAGCTTTGTGGCTATCTTGAGCTCCGATCTGTCCTCGTTACGATGATGTCTATATGGTGGCACTGTGTCAAGGGAAAGCTGCAGACTTGCATTTTCTAAAGCCCAGTTTTCACATAGCTTTTGACTGCAGCCCACCATTAAAATGCTTTTCTCTCAACTTCTACTACTTATTTTTGTCTAATATTTCACCATGATTGGCACTACATTGCCAGAACTGCCGTCATTGCAGAAACAAATTAATTGAAAAATTGAACATTTTGACAAACTTTACCATTCCCATTGCCACGTCCCCACTTGAAAAACATTGCCTGAAATAATGAATATATGTTGTTCCTAAAAAATATCTGTTCTGCTACTTAATTTCCCATTGCCATTGCGTTTCCCTTTCTACTGCAGCGTGTCACCAAAAGTGACTTTAAGGGGGCGGATAGAGAACTCTCTCGAAATTACGGTAAATTTGCCGCTGTTATCTGGGTTTTATACAGTGTGAAATAAAAGGCATGTTTTCATTAAAGGCCCAAACAAATTAGTGGAAAGACATGTGTGGTGCATCGCCAACAGGAAAACGCTGTTGGGACAGTGTGGCTGCACCAATTCGCTGCAAGCCCCTCCTTTTTGCATTGTTGCTGGGAACACAAAGGCTGAAGTTAATCCCTCCATGGTTTATTTTTGGGGATGGCCGGTAGGGAACATGTACTATATTTAAAACAGACTGAAGAAGTTTACAAGAGCTTTCAGAAGCATTTGTTGCAATGGTGCACACCTGTATTTTGCTGCCTTGGATACATGTCAGAGACAGGGTTGTATGCAGAAATTGTTTTTCAGATGTGGAGGGGTTGGGGGCACCTGTTTTTATCTAAAGTGGGAGCTATGCCGGCAAATGTTCATTTGGCACTATGTATGCATGACAAAAAAATTTGGGCGGGGGGGGGGGGGGTCGGGGGTGGGAGGGGGGCACGAAATTGAAGTGCTACGGTCAGGAGGAAGCTTACTAGTCATAGAATGAGGTAAGCTTACATGAGTTCTGGAAACCTTTCCTTTGTTATACCTCCATTCAGACCCATTCTTGAAAGACAAAATGACCAAGCCACACAAGCACTAAACGAGCCTCCCCACCTATGTGAAACGAGCGTCTGGCAGGGCCCCTCGCTATATCAGGTGCATAATCTTGTTACAGTGTAGTGGGGGCAAGGGAGCCACTCTGATTGGTCTTTTCAGAAAGCCAATCACAAGCTTATTCCTCCCGCAGCATGAGAATTCTACCGTGCAGCAACATTGGGGGCTTGTGTTTTTACTGCTGTTGGCGCACCACAGGTGTTTTTCTGCTAGTGTGTTCAGGCCTCAAATATGGGCTGTGCATAATGTGGCAGTTGATCTGCTTATTGTGTGGCTTTAGACAGTGTCCTTGGGTAATGTGCCATAAATTGTCTGGCAGTTTAACACAGTGTTCTTATTAGAGTTTGTAATGAGCTGAAACTATTTTTGTTTTAATTTGTTGTACTGAATGGAACTAGTGTAGCACAAACACTTTTGTGTCCTTTCTCTGTGCCTTTTCGCCCTTTGTGATGAAAAGTCTGTAAACAGGGGTTGTGTCGAGCTGACGTTTTGACGAACAGACTTTTCTTCCTCAAGGCTAGAATAGAGAATTCTGTTCTAGCCTTGAGGAAGACAAGTTGGCTTGTCGAAACGTCGGCTCGACACAACCCCTGTTTACGTATTTTTTATCGCAAGCTTCCAGCTTCCCCTTCCTACCACTTATGTTATTTTCTTACAGCATAAGCTGTTATGAACTCACAACAGTGTCTGATTTTAGTGACAATGTCGTCCACTTCCATAGGTGTTTTCTATTCAAGCTGGAATTAACATCAGGCGTCCAGCTTGGCCCTCCGGTGTTTTGTCTCAGAGCCATGCCAGTGCTTGAAGGTTCTTCAGAAAAAGAATTTTTATAGGCATCATGTTGGCTAAGGAGTCACATTAATAAACACAATATGGAGTGACAGAAACTTGGAATCATCCCAGGTGTCACTCCATGCGAATTGCTTAATGAACGATTAGATTAACCATTTTACCCATTAGGTACACAGTTGAATCTCTAATTCATCCTTGCCGTTATCAGTCATGTTGGTGCACTTATTGCCTTACAAGGGCATGATGGGCACTTTACAAAATTATTATTTATGGCAAAGTGGGTACTTTGCAACTAAACTTGCAGTAGGTGCTTTTTGAGAGTTTATGAGCTCTAGGAAGGTCTCTCCTCCAACTTATGCTGCGTGTTCTGCACAGGCCTGCTGTTTTTAACGAGAAAGTGTTGGCACGGTTGGTGAATGTACATGCTCGCAGGGCGTCCATAATATCCGTCTTCAGAAAAAAACTAAGCAATGTCCTCACCAACATTGCACCATTCCCATTAGAGCGTCCCAGCCACCGCCATAATCCCCTCTGGGTTATTGTAAATATGTGTGGCAACCCTACCCCTGCCCCAGAGGCCTTGTTGAGGCAGCGTTGTCAGCTTTGGTAATCCCGTGCAACAGTCCTGTAACGTTTGTTCCATCCAGAGGGAAAAAACACTCACAGCACCTCTTATGCATTTGCCGAAGACAACTCAATGGCAAAAGTCGTATGGTGCACCATTATTCATCATTTTGCAAAGTAGCGATGTAGGTACCCACCATACATCTTAAAGGGCCACTCACCAGGCCCCATAACGAATTTTAGTTAGGCAATGGAAGTTGTTGGGTATCCGATAAGAAACGTTTTGCCACAAATTTTTTTTTTGAATCAGTTCATCACTAGCGGAAAAAACAGGTTTTTTGAAGTGGCGCAAAACCAGGATGAAAGGAGGCGAGACCGAAACCCTTGCCGCTCCTCCGCATAGCGTTCACAAGCAAGATCTCTTCCCCACCCTCTCCAACCTCGCGAGTGGCCCTTTAAGGCAATATTTGCATCAATGTAACTGCACACTGTGCTGATGCACTGATTGATGATGATGAGAGTGGTGAATTGTCGCTCAGGAATTTCAACATGCAGGCAGCTACCTCTCGTTATGCAATCCACATGCTGTGACGCCTCATACCATTGTATGCTTCTGGCATGCAATTTACATCTGTTCACGGGATTCCTTGCCCAATATGACTGTACTGGGGTTTTCTTCCAAAGCGATTTCATGCAATGGCGTGGCTCTGTGGTAAAGTACTTGACTGCCAAGAAGAATACCTGTGTGCAATTTTCGCTCACTCTGATTGCTTAATAAAATTTCAAAGGTCACATTGGTTTTTTTGCCGCATGCCACTTAGATTCTTCAAGGGCCGTGTCTGGTTAGAAACTTCAGGCTTCCACAAACAAATTTTGTGCCTGTTATGCTGTCTGATGGAAGTTTACTGCTTTTCTTTGCAGCAAAAGGTTCTTCACTTTTAGGTCCCTTGCCAAGGCATGTTAGTATACCTTTTCTTCTTTTTCTTGTAAGCGCAGATGGCACATGACGCTTGTAAGGGACTGATACTCCATACATTCTTTTTATGTACTGACATTTTTCTTGAGTTCTCGTGTGCTGTGATTGAAACATCCTAAGACATCTTAATCTTAAAATTTTCAAGAGGCCTATGATGCCGAGCAGCTCTTTATTTTTTTTTCTTTGCTGACAAGACATTGCAAAAATTACCAGTCACTCTCATTTGTACCTTGTGTCAGAATGCATTAGCGTGCAATTAAATGCATGGCGTTTCTGGCAGAGAGTGTTTGTATTCATTACATGAAGTTGCAGAAGCATTGCATGCAACTGAAAGCCCAGGGGCTCCTTTCTAAATACATGGAAATGGGAAAAATGGTTTTTCTTGGCAACCATTGCTCTATATTAAATTATGCAAGTTACACTTTGAGGAAAAGGTGACTGTACAAAGTAGACTTGTTATTTAAACTATCATTTCTAAAATAACTGGTATCAGAAATTCAAATCTTGAAAAAGCCCGACTATTAACCTTACAAGCAGCAATGAAAAGCGATATCACAGTTCTGCAAGTTGCACATAATAAAATAGTGCTTAGAGTGAACAGATTCCAAGTGTTGTAGACCCCCTGTCAAATATGCAAATAATCTGAGTAATTTTTTTTTAAACCCTTAACAACATTGCAACAAATTTATGTAATCTGTGTGTCCAGATGTCAGGTTTCTCTATGCTCTAACTAATCCAGTTTACAGTACCCTAATACCCTTTTTGGTGCACAGTTATGAATTCATAAACATTGTGCCTTTACCTTTTTAAAACATAAGTTAATGGGTTTTTATATGTTTGGGACCTCAATTGAAAGTTCTGTTCGCTAATGTCACCGAAAACCTGCTTTCTCTCTGAAATGTTGTCTAATTGCACTAGCTGTTGTCTGATAAAAGAATTTCTGTGTATTGCTTGAATTCAAATATACAGAAATTGCAGTTTGTCTAAAGGGTGATCTTCTTGATCTTGCACTCCAAAAGAGGTGCCAACATTAACATTCCTCTGAGAACAGAGGTTAATATTAGACAGATTAGCATGCTTGCAGAGCGATCAGTCTCACATTACAAACTAAGGTAGCGTGTTATCTGTTAAAAAAAAGATTAGGGAACCCTAAAGCTTCGCCTTCAGGAGTTGAACGCGAGAGCGACATCCTGTTCCTAGTTGCCACTTCGAACACTTTGTGCATGAAACCTTTTCGAATTCGCTATGCACCCACTAGGTGGCCCTAAGAGAATAGGCGCAGTAGCGGGTGTGCCTTTTGTAGTGGGGTACCAGCTTTCAACCACGGTGCCATTATGATAATCACATATTCTGACACCCATTGGCAATGGACGCTTATACCACGTATTATTGCTGTAATATTTTCTGTTGCATTGTGAAGCACAGATACAGGACACATGTGTTTGTGAAGCGTGAAAGCTACTTTCACTCCATTTCCAAGCAGAGGAAGTTCTGTTCCCTGTTTTGACAAGCAGAGGCGTGGCCGTGTGTTAGAACAACGGCTTGTCACACAAACGACCCGGGTTAGATCTCCATTTGGACCCAAACATGCCTGGTTTGGTCCCCACTCTGCTCCAGGATTTTTTATCATTTATTTATTTTATTTGCATCGTGCTAAATTTTACGGTCGCGCATAAGATTATGATTTTTTGCTCAGGACCAATGATGCTGACGTCGTAATTTCTGTGAAACGAGCTCTTTAAAGCTATTGCATTAAAATTTGGATGGCTTGCCCTAAGTCATGCAAGGCTAGATCACAGCAGAAGTTGTGGTCACCTAGCTCATCCTGACCTGGCTTTATCCTTTCGCCCATTGTTATTTTTTCTCTCTCTCTCACACACACACACACAAATGCGTGCGCACACGCACATATATTTAATGAGATCTAACAGACAATAATGCCAAGGAATGTATAGGAGAAGTTATTAGAACCAATGTAATGTAAATAAGAAGAAAGAAAAGTGGTGAAAAAATAACTTGCCGTGAGCTGCTCACGGCAAGTTATTTTTTCTGCTCACGGCAAGTTATTTTTTCACCCACTTTTCTTTGTTCTTATTTACATTACATTGGTTCTAATAACTTCCCCTATACATTCCTTGGCATTATTGTCTGTTAGATCTCATTAAATATATGTGCGTGTGCGCACGCATTTGTGTGTGTGTGTGTGAGAGAGAGAGAAAAAATAACAATGGGCGAAAGGATAAAGCCAGGTCAGGATGAGCTAGGTGACCACAACTTCTGCTGTGATCTAGCCTTGCATGACTTAGGGCAAGCCATCCAAATTTTAATGCAATAGCTTTAAAGAGCTCGTTTCACAGAAATTACGACATCAGCATCATTGGTCCTGAGCAAAAAATCATAATCTTATGCGCGACCGTAAAATTTAGCACGATGCAAATAAAATAAATAAATGATAAAAAATCCTGGAGCAGAGTGGGGACCAAACCAGGCATGTTTGGGTCCAAATGGAGATCTAACCCGGGTCGTTTGTGTGACAAGCCGTTGTTCTAACACACGGCCACGCCTCTGCTTGTCAAAACAGGGAACAGAACTTCCTCTGCTTGGAAATGGAGTGAAAGTAGCTTTCACGCTTCACAAACACATGTGTCCTGTATCTGTGCTTCACAATGCAACAGAAAATATTACAGCAATAATACGTGGTATAAGCGTCCATTGCCAATGGGTGTCAGAATATGTGATTATCATAATGTGATTATCTCATTATTATGGTGTCAAAACACAGAAAAGCGAGCCCTTGGGTATACACTTCTTTCCCTTTCATATATATCTGTGTATATATATATATATATATATATATATATATATATATATATATATAGGGCAAGAGGGCAAGAGAGAGAGATAAAGATACAAGGAAAGGCAGGGAGGTTAACCAGACGCACATCCGGTTTGCTACCCTGCACTGGGGAAGGGATAAAGGGGAGAAAAGAGGTTGCAGAAAGATGAGAAGGTACACACAATCACGAGCACACTCGGGGAGCACATACAGTTTACAGGCGGTCGCTCAGGTTTGTTGACTTAAGGTAAAGTAGCAGTGCTTTAGTTGCTTTCTGCGCAACTGAGGCAGATGCCCAAGGTCCTAGTATCTTCTACACACAAAATGGTCCGGGGTCAAGTCGATTCAAAACCATCCGTATATAGGGCAAGAGGTGTATTATACTTAAGAGCTTATTTTACCGTGTTTTACGCAATATTAATAAGATATGACAGACAATAATGCCAAGGAAAGTATAGAGGAAGGTATTAGACCAAGAAGAAAGAAAAGTTGGTAGGAACCGAACCTGCGACCTTCGAATAACTCGTTCAATGCTCTACCACTGAGCTACCATGGTGGCTATCCCTCCACACACTTTATTGGATATATATGTGAATTTAAACATGGGAGTGTCAGCCCGCGCCACCAGTAGCCATGGCAGCGAGTTTGGCACACTATATATTGCAACGAAGATGCGCGAGTGTACGGGGCGCGAAAAAAGAAGAAGAGTAGTGGAGCGGCGCTTGGACTGTGTGGTTGGGTGAACCGTACTAGGTCTGTCTCAGAAGTACGTCAACCAAGGACCTTTTTGGGGCAGCCGGATGATGATGTTGAGGATTGGCTCAAGCACTACCAAAGAGTGAGTCGCAGCAACCGCTGGTGCACTGCTAAGCAGCTCGAGAACGTGGTGTTTTTTCTCGTCGGCACCGCGTCTCTTTCGTTTGACAACCACGAGAGTGCTTTGACCACATGGGATATTTTTGTGAACGAGCTGAAGAGTTGTTTTAGTGACTGGACTGCTAAGGTCAAGCAAGCGGAGCAAAAGCTTTCACGCAAAGCTCAGTTACGTGGCGAAACATGCACCACCTACATCGAGGCCGTCGTGAAGCTTTGCGGAATCATGAGTGCGACCATGTCTGACGAAGATAAGGTAGGTCATCTGCTGAAGGGAATCGCTGAAGACGTGTACAATTTTCTTATCACTAAGGAAAACCTACGCACACTTTCCAACCTAAGGAGACACTGCCAAGCGTTTGAAGCGCTAAAGAGGAGGAGAATTCTACCGAGATTCGGACGTCTTGACAATGTGCCCACGATTGCAAGTGTCAACCTTCCATCGCAGGACATCTTTTCAATTATAAGATGAGTGGTTAAGAAAGAACTTGCTCAACTGCAAGCTGTGGACACCGCCGGTGTCTGCAATTAGTGTGCATTCGACCATCGGCCTCGTGAACCACGGGTACCTCGGATGCGTCAGAACTTTGAGCCTCGCCCGATCAGTTCGAACGAAGGAGTGGACAGCCACTCGAAAACCAGGAACGCAGGCAAGCTGCATCATGGCGATTTACTCCTCAGCCGCCATCACCCGCCTTTTATCAACCAACGAGGTCTACTTCACCAGGGACGACTAGGCGCGACACCCGTACTTGCTACAACTGCAGGCTACCTGGACACATCGCCTGGTACTGCTACTGTCACCAGCAGGGAGCTCCACGATTCAACATGTACACGCCCTATATGCCTGCTGGCGAGTCTCGACCATTTCATGGCTCTTTCCAAAGGCAACGCGCAGCACGTGCTTACTCGCCTTGCTCCGACCGCAGCGTTACCCCACCACCCGCACGCCAGCAGCGATCCCCGTCGCCGCTCGGGGACGCCACCATCACTGGGAAACTGACTGGTGCGACCGATGGGGGCGAGGCTGCAAAATAATCTTCCGCAAGACCCCCTTGTGTTGTAAAGGTTGAGAACAAAGTGAGTGTTTTTGTAGACAATGTGAGTACTGTTGCATTAGTTGATACTGGTGCTGCCATTTCCATAATGAGCATGTCTTTTAAAAATCGCCTTGGGACGAAAGTAATGTTTGCTTGGAATTGGAGTGCTGCGTTCCGCGGTGTAGGGGGAGAAATGTTGAGCCCGGTTGGTGCTTGTTCTGCTTTACTTTCGGTAGGAAATCAAACGTTTAGAGCTGAACTAACAGTGCTTGCACGTGCGACCCACGACGTCATTCTTGGTATAGATTTTTTGCGTGAATGTGGTGCCACTCTGGATTGTGGTAGTGGTGGGATTATTTTTCGTACTTTGTTGCCCTCTCTATTGACGAAAGATATTGTTGATGACAGCTCGGATGTGTTTTCTGTGTCTCAAGACTACTGCTTGCCCCCGCATACCGCAATGTTTGTGTGCGTAAACCCTTCACGTTCTTGTGCGGGTTCTTACTATGGTTTAGCCGAGGCGAACTTCAGTAACACACTTAAGAAAAATCTTATTGTGCCTCGTGCTCACCGTCGATGGTTGTGCCAATTTGTGGACTGTGAACGTTTCCGTGTAGCCCGTATCTCTGCCTGCAGAACCTAAATTGGCAAGCTTTCAAGAGCAAAGTACTCTTACCATACGGTCACTTCAACTGTCGGTGGATGTGAAAAAAATCCCACGCCAATTCGTACCCCGACTATTCTGCCAGCATTGACCGTATGATCAACAAGTCACTTCCTTCAAATGAACGGTCTCTGCTGCAGGAGCTGATCGCAGGCTATGCCTCAGTCTTTGACTTTGCCCAAGACGAGGCGTCTACCGTTACGTCACCGTCTTCACGTATGCAACACTGCATCTATACAGGCCAAGCACCACCAATACACCAGAAACCCTATCGCGTGTCGCCTTCCGAAAGGAAATTCATCGCTGAGCAAGTTGAAGACATGCTAAAGAAGGGCATCATGCAAGAATCGTGTAGTCCGTGGGCAGCTCCTGTCATTCTAGTCAGGAAGAAGGATAATTCATGGAGATTCTGCGTAGACTACTGTCGCCTAAATGCCATCACAAAAAAAAAGGCGTCTACTCTTTGCCTCATATAGATGATGCCGTGGATTGCCTGCATTCTGCCTCCTATTTTTCTTCTGTTGACTTGCGTTCTGGGTATTGACAAATTCTTATGCGTCCCTCAGATAAAGAGAAGACGGCCTTCGTAACACCAGACGGTCTTTTTGAGTTTAACTTTATGCCCGTTGGTTTGTGCAATGCTCCAGCGACATTCGAGAAATTTATGAATACAGTACTCAGTGGACTAAAATAGGAAATTTGCATGTGCTATTTGTCACTTGTGTTTAAATGCTTACGCGAAGCTGGCCTTGTTTTAAACTAAAAAAAGTGCCACTTTGGAGAACGTGAAGCCCTCGTATTAGGCTTTCTTGTGGATAAAGAAGGCGTACGACCAGACCCATAGAAGACCGCAGTGGTTCAAAACTTGAACAACCACGATCAGTGAAGGACCTGCAAAGTTTTTTGGGTCTGTGCTCATATTTATTTATTAAAAACTTCGCCCAACTTGCCTCCCCACTGACGTCCCTTCTTCATAAAGACACACCGTACTTGTGGGATGATGAATGTGAGGCTGCATTTCAAGAACTGAAGTTTTTATTGACTTCAGGGCCCATCCCGAAGCATTTCGATCCTGACGCTTTGACTGAACTTCATACTGGTGCTAGTGGCCTAGGTGTTGGTGCTGTGCTGGTCTAGCTCTGCGACAGCCGTCAGCACGTCGTAGCATATGCAAGTCACTGACCAGAGCAGAGAAGAACTGCATCTTCACCGAGCTTGAGTGCTTAGCAGTCATCTTGGCCATTCAGAAGTTCTGACCATATCTACATGGCCGCAAGTTCACAATAGTGACCAATCATCACTCACTATGCTGGCTTATGGGACTTTGCGACCCGTCTGGCTCGTTGGGCGTTGCGCCTCTTGGCCAACTAGTCAGCCAGATCACTTCAACTGAGCAATGAGTCAGTTGAAGTGACCGCTTTTCTGTGACCTATAAGAGCGAACGATGTCACACGGATGCCGATTGCTTATCAGTACACACCGATGCTGATGACAATGATGACTATTTAGTTTCTGTCGCGTCCGACTTCCCAGATACCAGCGGCCTCAAACGTGAGCAACAGCGCGACCCTACCCTAAAACCCTTGCTCGAAGCTGCACATAACTCTGCCGTCAAGCACTTTACAAATTCAAATGGCTTGCTGTACAAGAGAAACTATTCAGTCGATGGCCTCTCGTTGCGCCTAGTGGTGCCGGAAAGCCTGCGTCAGGTCCTCCTTCGTTCTATGCACGATGACATAACATCCGGTCATCTCGATTTCACACGTATCGACTACGTGAGAGGTTCTACTGGCCGAAAATGTGGAAGACCACAAAACAGTACGTCGCCAGCTACGCTATATGTCAGCGCCACAAGAAATCCACCACTGCCCCGGCAGGTTGTTTGCAGCCTATCCCTTCATCGACACCCCCTTTTGAAGAAGTTGGCATCGACTTGCTCGGACCCCTTCCTAAGACCCCATCCGGCCACCAATACGTTATAGTGTGCATGGATTATTTAACTCGTTATACAGAAACGGATGCACTGACATCTGCCACGGCAGTCACTGTTTCCTTTTTTCTGTTACAATGGGTCATACTGCGTCACGGTGCTCTACGGGTTGTCATCAGTGACCGTGGACGGCAATTTATCGCCAATGTGGTTGAAGAAGTTTTGCGCCTCTGTGGCTCCTCTTATCGATACTCCACCCCTTACCATCCGCAAACTAACAGTCTCACTGAGAGAACGAATCGAACTCTTACGAATACGCTATCGATGTACGATGATGCTGACCACAGGAACTGGGGCGCCGTCTTACTGTTTGTCACTTACGCATATAACACCCCCAAGCATGAAGTTACTGGACATTCGCCATTTTTTCTTCTTTACGCATGAAACCCACGGAGTTTTCTGGACACTCTCTTACTTTTCTCGCATCAGGAAAATCTGTCCATCGCTCAGGCGTTGTGTCGTGCTGAAGAAGCATGTCAACTAGCGCGCCTTCGAACATTGTCTTCTCAAGAGCACAGCAAGAGTCGCTGCGATGCCAAGCATATCCCCGTAGAGTTTTCTCCTGGCGACTACGTTTGGCTGTGGACTCCTGTTTGTAGAAAAGAATTGTACCGGAAGTTTCTAGCAAACTATTCCGGCTCATTCGTGATAGTCACTCGTCTCAGTGACGTGAATTACGTTGCCGCCCAAGTCACAGCCAATAACCGGCGTTCGTGCTTTACGCAAATTGTTCACGTAGCCCGCCTCACACAGTACCATCATAGGCTTATTTAACTCGCTCGGGGAGCTTTGTCTGCCGCCGGGAGAAATGCAGCGAAGATGCGCGAACGTACGGGGCGCGGAAGAAGAACAGTAGTGGAGCGGGGCTTAAACTGTGTGATTGGGTGAACCGGACTAGGCCTGTCTCAGAAGTACGCTGCTCTCTCCCAACGCCATTTCACCTCATCTATAAATAAACACAATCACTCGTAACAATATTGATACGTGTACGAAACTGTCGCTCCTGCACAGCTGAAATGGCACCCAAAATGAGGAAGACGACAATGTGGTTGTTGTGGCTTGGACTCTCGAGCTTCTCCCGTTGGCCTGCATGACTGTGTGTTCTTTGTGGCATTAGCAAAACCCGCTTTCGGTGTATAAATCTTTTCCAAAACATCTTTTGGTGAAGGTGCTGGGTATGTCTCTCTCTGAATTAGCAGCATCCGGAGCTGAGAGGCTGGACGAGTGTTCCTGGGTTGATCTTGCCGTCACTGGCCCGGAGGTTTGCCTCCGTGGTCGGGGATCCCATGCGGTTCTTGATCTCTGCCGCCATCGCCATGAACGCCTGCTCGACATTCGTGGCATTCTTGGCGCTTGTCTCTAGGAAGGGAATTCCCAGCTAGTCCGCGAACTCCTTTGCTGTTGTGTAGTCGTCGACTACCTTTTTCGTCGTCGTGAGGTTACACTTGTTGCCGACCAGGAGCTTGTTGACATTCTCGCAGGCGTAGCGGGCAATTTCTTGAAGCCACTACTTGACATTGTTGAATGACTCCTGATCCGTGACGTCGTAGGCAACAATGATGCCGTGGGCCACCCTGTAGTAGCTGGACGTGATGGTGAGGAACCGCTCCTGCCCTGCTGTGTCCCAAATCTGCAGCTTGATGGTCTTTCCTTCTAGTTCTATTGTCCTGATTTTAAAGTCGAAACCAATTGTGCTGATGTAGCTTGCCGTGTATGTGTCGTCCGCAAAGCTGAGCATCAAACAGGACTTGCCTACTCCCAAATCGCCAATGAGAAGAAGCTTAAATAAATAGTCGTATTCTGGATTCATCGTAGTCATTCCGTGGCTCTTGCGGAGGCGAGTCTGTGGTAGAACTTTGGCTTGCTTGCACTCGAGTTACGGCGTTTTTTTCAGCGGGGACCTGGCGATTCCGGAAGTTTTTAATATGGCCGCCTCCACCCTCTATATATATATATTGAAAGCATTAGAAAGATAATAAACAAAGATTTTACATAACGAAACATAAATTTTATTCACACGTACACGTACATCTCGTACTTCCAACAGAGCCAGGCAAATGCTGCGATTTTCATCAGTCCGTGACTTGGTTTTCAATGCGGCTACAGCGCCAGACTCCCTATACTTGCCATTGCCCCGTGATCCAAATTTTAAAAGACTGAAAGGAAAAGGAACAGGCATAAATAGTCCCCTGTGAAATAGCTGCAAGACAGGATGCCCAAGAGTCCCCTGGCGATGTACGAGATCCTTAGCCAAGCTCTTAAAAAATATTCTGAACAAGGTCCAGCCCCCCCCCCCCCCCCCCCGTACTTTCTGACTATGCTTGCTCTTTTTGTCCATATTTATTTTCTTCTTCATCTCTTGTTCTGCATATTTCTCACTATCTATCTCCTTCCCGCTCCTTTCTGGCTTTCTTGCTATCTGTTCCTCTTTTTTTCTTTTATGCTAAGCTTTGCACTCACTCTTAGTTTTCTTTCTGACCCTTTGCTATACTCTACTCGACTATATTTTTTTTTTTTTTGCAATACTATGTAAGCTACAGAACCGAAATGCATGCCTGCTACAGTGCCAAAAAATAGTACTTAAGCTTACTGATAACTTTCTCATTTGCCTTACTGAAATTAATACTGTCTTATTTAATATGAGACTCAAGCAGTTGCGGGAAGTTTTAAGTAAAATGGTGTTACTGTTCACTTTAAAAAGATGTCTTCATTTTCGTTCTACTTCTTAGGCCATTTTAGCACAGCCATTCTTCAAAATAAAGGTGTCACCTGTGATGACGGTGGGCCAGTGTGCAGCCACTAACGCACTGTGAAGGTCTTCAAGTAAAATATACTCGCAATATGACACTAAAATGTACACTGAACAATCAAAATGCCTCTCTCATTCACATTTTTCAAGCATATGTTTTTCTAAACGCGCTAACGATGCGAGTGAGCAAAACTAAAATAATCTGCAGGCTGCCGTACTGCTTGTGGAGCAATGTAAATGTGTGGAAGCCCCACCTCCATTGCCTTTGCTCCACTGCAAAGATGAATAGTCTCAACAAGTATTGCGTGCCTGCATAGCTGAGTGGTTACGACCCTTGCCTTCAGATTACGGGTTTTAATGTCGCCTCGCCAAGAATTTCTCTCTCTCTCTCACTGCAGTTGTTCTCTCGCTTATCAGAATTGTTGTATCCCACACAAGACAAATCAGCACACATGTTCTGCGAATGGACAAGTCGATGAAGATGAAGCGAATGTAGGGAGCGCATACTGGTTCATGCCGATGATAATTTCCTATCTACGACACACGGCAAACGCCTCGCGGAACATCTCCAGTGTAAAATTTAAATTGTTTACTTGCTTGTTCTTTCTGATATGTTTGCTTTGCTGCTGTTCATTTGTGTTCTATACAGTAAAGACGTGTTATTATGACTCGAAGGGGACTATAATACTCTTCGAATTAAGTAGACTTCGAGTTAGCGGATAATATTCTTCGAACTAAGCAGACTTGGAATTAGCCGACAGGTGCTAGAATGAACAGAAATTGCACCACACTGTTCGGAAAGAACCCAGAGAAGCCGCCTCTGGATTCGTTCCTCAAAATTAGGCAATATTACACATTTGTGGCATGTAATTTTGTAAATTAAGTTGATGCTCTGACAGTGAACAGAATTTATTGGTAAGTCAGTGATACACCAGAAACAAGCAGCAACTTGCATTCAAGTGAGCTGTGAGCGTTAAATCTTTTATGCCTGAATTAAATTGCCTTACAAAAAAATCAGTTTTTATTTTCTCAGCTTTAAATAGCAACCTTTAAATGATTCTACAGTCAAGTAATTTAAAATGCAACTACAATGCATTTTTTATGTATGTCACGAATTCTCGAAATGCCACAGAAGCGAGGACTTTGCCACGAAAAATGTACATCAGAATTACCTAACATGTCGTGTGGTTGCCTGCACACAAACTAAATAAAATGATTGAAGATAGAACTTATGTCACCTAGGCAAGAAAGAACAAAGTGAGACCTGCATGCACTTCGCGTTATTTGCCATCAGGTACAAAAGAATTGGTTCTAGCATAAAATAAGTACCTTAGAAAAGATAGCATTAAAGTTTTTATGCTGAAAGCTAAGTTACCCATGACTACTTGACAGCTGGCACTAAAGGCGGCACGCATTTCGTGACTTGCTCGCTCGAAGTTTTCCGGCATGTCGCGAATTCGCAACACTGGGTGGCAAAGCGTTAATGCCGAAATATACAAAAGCTATTTGTACTTGAAAACATGTTCATTTACACTGCGAAGTTAATGCTGTCAATATTTAAATTCTTTTGTTCTTTTAGTTTATTTAAAACAATGGTGAAATTGCCCAAGAGGATACAGCTAAAGGCAAACATTGCCTGACGGGGCCGTGCCACCCATACAGCAGCAGCAGATGACATTTAAAACCATAAAAGCATACATCAAAATCAGTCACTAAAACTTTTTTTCATACAGATGAAAGTAATGGGTAATTTTTATATGCTTCATCTATGCTAAACAGCGCATGCTTGCACTTCTGTTGGGACTTCACGAGCATCACTTCCAGCTTGCCCATGAGCTTCAGCGCAATGTTGGAATTCTCATCTGTGAAAAAATGCTGCTGTTTTGCTTTTCGAATTCGGTTTTGCAACACATTGTCATCATTCTGGGCCGATTTCTGCGAGAAGGGACGGAAGCCAGGGGGCTCTCACTTTGAATGAATTGTTCTAGATATCAATGCGTTCGAATTATCCGAATGTTTCGCCCATAGAAATTCATAGAGCTGTGCCAGGATCAGTGCGTCGGTTCAAATTGGTGAGGTTTTACTGTACACAATTAGTGGACATCTGCGAAGACATGTATTTCACTTATTACTAAAGAAAAAAAAAGTGCATACTGCTGTACTGTTGTTGCTTGAGTTTAGTACAATCTCATTTTATTGACTCAATGATTTGACCCAGCTTTCAACTTTCAGAAAAGATAATTAGCAGTTGATTTAGATCGAAGGGAAGCTAACTCCTGCCACGACAGAGTTACCGTGATCTTGTTTCTCTATCTGCTGGTCGCTGTTTGAGAAGAGTTGCTGCATATTCTAGAAATACGACACAGGACACAGATGTAGATGAGATGTATGTTTATTTGCAACTTTCTGTTGGATGATGCCCGTGTGTCAATAGTGGAAAAACAAGGGAAATAGACTTGCAGCATAGCTGCTACTGGACCACTAACAAAAATACAAAAAGTAAGTGTCATAACAAGATACTTAATATTAATAATTCTCCAATGACAAGAATAAAATGTTAATTGTTTTGTTAAAATTAGTGAAGCATTGTAGAACGCGTAAACAATTCCTGTTATGGAGATGAAGGAAATTGGGTTACTTTCTGCCCACATTGTAGCACTCCAATGTTTCGTAGTTGGCTACATGAAACTAATACACTGCTTTCCTGCAGGTTATAGTACATGCTTGACTCAAGCTTCAACATTTGCCTACCAAGACACAACTTGCAAACATTCCAAAGAGCTTAGCCAGGTCTGCCAAGAAGTTAAACTGAGTGCGGCACCAATGAAAGCTGCACTTCTCGTCACACACCAGGTTGGCTCATGTGCCAGCGACAGCACCCATCACGGAACAGTGAACATTGTTTCCCTGACGTGCCACTTTCGCCAACCAGTCACTTCGTTGCAGATGTTACTGTGGGCGTACTGCAGAGGTGGTCATCTTGTTTTGTGAATAAAGTGGGAAGCCAGCCCAGCTCGTAGTGATTATACCCTCAAATTTTCCGCAATTTTAAATGTTTATGTGGAACGTGTGCGTGGTACTGAGGGCACTCCGTGCACCCGTGGATGGTTGCTGTAATCTCAATCGTCATGAGCAGTCCAAGTTGCATCAGAATGTCCTTGGGAGAGGTGCTGTGTAAAATCGGCGAGGACAGGCAACTCCTCAACCTGGCTCTGTACAACTGTTACAGTTCTCTGCTTCCTTTTAAGTCGTGTACAATCTGTAAATAGCTCTTTGTGGATTTTTTTTTCCAATCTGTCAATATGTGACGAAACCTGTCAAGAGTGGAGAGAAAAAGAAAAAGAGAAAGGCCCGGGGACAATTGAAACCATTGCCACTGAATGTCACCTTTGTCCTCGTAATTTCAGTTATTGAAACACTCCTACACGACACGCAATGCAGCGAAATGAAATTAAAAACAAAAAAAACGCGACTAACGTGACTCGTACCACGTCCCACGACAATGAAAAACGCAACATTTTTTTACAGGTCCGGCTAAAAAAAAAAATGCGCATTAAACGTTGTACCTCAAATATAGGTTTCGGCTCTGTCAAAAGCGATATCCGGTACGAAGATTAGGTACGTACGATACGAAGTGCCACGACATCGAATATCTAGCCCTAAGCAGCTGTGGACGCCCGTTTTATCGCAATAAGCTGCCGCTACACGCGAAGAAAATACGCCTATGATTTGGCTACACGACTTAAAAAAACGAGAGGCCATATTAAGTGCCAACTCACAAAGTTCGACGTGTTCTCTATCCGGTCCTGAATCTAATTACAGCTGCAGCTTGCGTGTCATATCCCAAGCGCAACTTTCCGGTTAGGGTTCATGACCCCATTTAAGGCGAGCTTTTGACGCCGTGGATTCACTTCCTACGCCCGCACGGCCTCCCACACGGCGGCCACTCGTATCCGCGAGACCACAGAGTTTGTTCGATACCCGAATCACCCCGGGTGACGGGTCCAACAGCAGAAACAACTCCTTTTGGGTAAAGGTCGGCCAGTTGTCATGCTCGTGCCGCGGAAAAAACATCCACAACAACACGTGATTTTGTAGCTCCACCTACTAGCTATGTTTTCTCGACACGTGATTGGTCAACACGTGACGTATCAAATGTTTCATTTTAACTGTCCTAATACCTTGATCCGAAGGGCATGCACATTTGACCAGCACATGGAGCAGTCAAATTAGTTCAGCGTTAGTACTTAAATAATTTGGCTAATTTTTGTATTTTCGCATGTATAAAGTAGTTATAGAGGCACCTTGCAGCCTGTAGACTATGATGTTAGAAATATTGCATGAAAATTTATTTTTCATGTTATTGCCCTCTCTTCATCTTTCTGAACTCGCTGTTTTACCAGAAAAAACATTGAATAATGCCCAAGTTTGTCTGAAACTTGCAAACAATGGTATTATTGTTTCACACGCGCAAAACAATGCCTGTTTGCTACTCGTGAGCTGCGATCGAGACATAAGGCCACGCTCGAGTGGCACGTCAATCACAGTTACCACGTGGTGCGTCGGCATACTACGGGAGTGTGCTGCGAGTGTTTTGATGAGCTCCCGCCATCTTGGGAGGAAAGTGTTCCACTTCGGTGTGCAAAAAGACGTGTAGCTCGCCTAATCCAACTCCCAGATCGACGCCACTTGTGTGCGGGATTCATCGGGAACTGCTCTACGACATGAGTTTAGATACCCTGCTTGAAGCCGCCAAATACATCGAATATAGATCGGAAGCAAAAGCACGTGGTAAGAAAATTTCGTTCCGGATTACCGTCGGTAGCCTCGGATGTGTGCCGCGATGATCGCAAACGGCTGCCCGTTCGATGTTTTTCGGCCCGTGGGCGATCGCGCTGGACCCTGGCCTCAAATCAGGCACCGGGTGGGACCGCGATCGGGTCGGGAAACGAGCGAACGGGAGCTCGTCGGCGAACAATGTCGCTCCTTGTCTGCTGTCGCGGCGTCGATCTACTACGCGGTCGGCCGAATAAGGGTCGCATCGGGTGCGCATGTGTCAGTGGACTGGAAAACAACGTCCTCTACCTCGCCCGAGTTCTCGCGGTCATAGCGGCTTCGCTCGCGTTTTGATGGGCTGCGAAAATAGCAGCCGTGTGCAGGGCGAAGGTTGAAGATGGCCTCGGCGCACTTTAATGTAAATAACCGGATGAGAGTGTGCCGTCAGTACCTTTGGGTGGGGTGTTATTTTTTGCTGCTCGGTGCCGTCATCAAATGGCTCGACCGCATCAGAACGGCCTCGCAGATGCTTTCGCTTGTGCTAAGAGTCAGTCTGCCCGTTTCTCAGCTTGTTGCTTAATGGATTTTATTCTTTATTTTTTGGCCGTACGTGTGCGCTGCAGCGCGGAGCGGTTCGTGACCGCTCGAGCACAACGCATATGCGCTATGCGGCTTTTGTCTTATCCTAGCCCAACGTTTGTGTTGTTGTTTTTTTTTTTCGGCCTACAGCCTGTTCGTACTGCCGGTGGCGCAAAAGGACCATTTCTGCGTCTAGTGCGAAAACAAACTAAAGATGTTTAGCGTATTTGGACTATTCGCGAGCTTGTGTGCCAAGGCAGTTGATATAATTGTGCGCTGGGTTATCGCGTATCTTTCGCAGCCTTTAGTGCATTGCCGAGATCGCGTTTGGCACATGCGTGGTCGACGTGCATGCCTCACGAGGGTACCTCCCCCTCTCGCGAGTGTGACGCATTGAGAGGTCCACCTGACACTCCTCATTGGGCTAAAGCGGCCGCCGTGGCCGCTGTTTTTGTTTCCTCCCTCCCCGCGTTGGCGGGCGTCGTATGCGCGTGTGCCATGCGCGGCGCACATGCGTGAGAAGAACGCATGCGGCCTCCTCCGGTCGGGCGTGCGTGTATGTTTCCTCGCCCTCCGTTCGTCCTCCTCTCCACCATAAGGGACGCGTAGGCACGCTAAAAAAAAAAAAAAAAATCGGCGCGCGTGCGTTTCTCGAACGGGCGGCGGCGATGATTGCGTTAGCATTCGGGGTGACTGCACTGTAGCGCCTTTGCGCGCGCACTTGTCAACTATTGGTCCGAAACGCTTGCGCGGTGTGGGTGCCACTCGATCGGCCACGTAGCGCTCTGCGAGCCGCCGGCAGCCGCAGCGCGCGTGTTCTCTGTTGTTAAACACGCTGTCCTTCTCCCGACTCGCTCCTTGTTTCTCTCTCTCTCTCTCTCTCACACACACTCCTTGTGCCGGCCGCTTTTGCGGGGAATTCCCAGGCGAGATCCCGCAGGATTACCAGACGTTCGCTCTGCAGAGCAAAGCCATCGCAGCGGCTGAAGAGTTTCGGATCCAGGCAAGGCAGCAGCTGCACAATGCATCGCGGTGTGACAATTCTTCGGACTCCTACTCGTCGAATCACTGCGAGGACGGCCGGGAGAAGAGGCGGTCGGGAGGGTGCGTACACCGTCCGCCTCCTCCTCCTTTGCTTCACCCTTCCCCTTTGTGGACCTATCAGTAAAGTGGCTAGATTGTTGTGTCTGTACGGGACATTTCATTCTGCATCCCTAGGATTGCATTCCTGGCGAAAATGTCAAGAACTCAGTAAAGAAACATTTAAATATATTACAAGCTTACCTTATGATTATAATTATTATCAGGGGCATGTGAAGCAAAATCAGTCAAGCAAGGGCCTTTATTTTCACACAAAGAAACATTTACGGTGGGGAAAAAAAAAAGGTGGCCGGAAAAGAAGCTGGTAGCTTGACAAAGCCCCAGACACCTACCTGCGGTGGAACGACAGGGTGCAGCATTTGCTAAGAATTATAGTGTAGCGCGAAAACATATAACGGACACACAGAAACACATCACAGGCACCTGTGGGTGTGCGTTTCTGTGTGCCCAATTTGTGTTTTCGCTCTACACCACGATTATGCAAGCACAAACCAGCCCAAAACAAGTCCTACGGCACTTAATCTCAGAAGCAAAAAGAAAAATTAGAAGGAAAAAAAAGTGACAGTAAATTTCATACGAACAGTTGCACGTACAAGCTGTAGTGACTCACTACGGACAAATTGACGACTTGTGCTTTTAAGAAAGTGGCCAGAAGCTGAAATATTGGCAGCTCTAGAATGTCATTCCTGTTCTCTTTTTTAACGTTGATTGGCACTAAGCCTAAAGAGTGTGCAGTAATGAATTTGGTAGTGCGTTCTAGCTTACGTTACACTGTAAATGTTAGCTAAGTAGTGCAGTCGACATTCTGCGAAACAAAAGTACAAGAAAGAAGAGGCTCATTGGCTTGGAAGAAAAGAAACCTCGTGAAGAAAATAGGTTCCGGAGCTATAACAGTTGGAATGCTCTTTTCTATTTGAGCCCGTGGTATGGTGGGCCAAAAGGGTAACCAGCAATTCAATCAAGACCTGTATTTGATGGCTTCAGTGGTCTGTTGGTTTAGGTCATCATTTATTTTTTGTGTGAATGGAATTAGAAGCTTTGAATGGGTAACAAATTACATTTTTTTCATGCCTGATTGGTAAACTCGTACATCTCTGTAAGCCTTAAACGTAATAAACTTTATATGTTTGTCCCTGTTTCACATACATGCCCGGGTGAGGCAGTCAGGCTTCTACAACCATAAATTTGGGAAATCTATGTTCTACATTACTTTTTTTTACATAGTCATTGAAAAGTTGAAGTCTTGATCATTAGACCACTTCAGCATCATTTGCTTGAAGGGGTCATGACAGCTAGTTTTCACTTATAATCTGTGTTAGGTGAATTAACCCTTGGGTGTTCACAGACAAGCTGGCGTATTTTCAGTACTTTTGGATGAGCACTATATTTATAATGCATATTTTTTTAACTCTTAGCAGTCTGACAACACTGGCACACTTCTGAGCCATGACGTAACAAACCTTTCGATCTGCGAGCATCCATATTCTAGCCACAATTGTCGTCACGTGCCCTTGCAATGGAGCTATTTCAGCTTTCTTCAGCTTAACCTTGAAAATTGAACAATTTGCAACAGCTGAAATTGAACAATTTGCAGCAGCTGATACTTAAGTAGACGACGATGGCTCTGCTTTTTGGAGCACAATGACTGTCCCACATGCTATACCAAAATGGCAGTTGACAACAGTTGGCGGGGTTTATCGTCGGCGACTTCTAGGGCTTATTTTGAAATGAAATATTCTTTTACAGTCAACTTTGATATATGCACTGGCACAATAGACCCCCTATTTCTACATTTAGCAGAAAACTTCAATTAGGTGCATTGCCGTGTCATGTCCCCCTTTAAAAAGTATGAAACTGTGATCAGTGCTGCATGAAAAGTTGCATTTTCTATGAAAGCTGTGTCTGGTTTCAAAATCATAGGTCTATTATATTTTGAGAAAAGAAGCTGAAATTCTGATTTTTAAATTTCACACTGAAACCCCCGAACATTCGTTCTACTTCGAAGACTGCAAGGATTCGTTTTCTGTCAGTTTAAGTCGCTTAGCGAGAGTTAATTATGTAGGTTCTGGTGAGCTCTGCTTAAATTTATGATGTCACGGTGAGTTGGTGTTAAAATTTCGAGGCAGTGTGTTATTTTTTACACACTTTCTGGCTTACCAAGTGTCTCGTAATGGTAAAAGTGGGGCTTTTAGTATTGTAGAGGGGTAATTTAAAAAGACAAGCAAAAGAGTTTTTCTCTTTGGCAGCCTCTTTTTTGTGACGAATATTACACATGTTCATGAATGAACTAGTTCTTTAGAAAAAAGGCCATGACATTGTCATGATACCAAACCCATGTTATAATTGTTACTGACTGCAGAGGGCCCAGTGTCATTAGTTACACAGGATACCGGTCTGTGACATTTTTCGAACTGAACAGGTTTCTGTTTGAAAGTACTGCCTCTGAAATCTCGCTAGCAATGACTGCTATTCGTTCATGCACTGCGTGAAAATGCTATGCATCTTTCATGCCTGTGAATTAGTACATCTGTGCGTGGCTTGGTTAAAGAATAGCCTGCTTGTGCACTGAATCTCAGTGCTCCTTGAGGTTCGCCTGCAAATAACGATAGCGTTCGGCAACATGGGCTGCGGCTTAAATGGTAGCAGGACAGTGCTGGTGGCTGTGTGACGACGAACATGTTGCTAAAGGCTGCACAAGTGATAACCTCTGCATCTGTTAATCAATGTCACGAACCACACCAAGGGAATTGTATAGTTTGTACGCAGAACATTAGGAGCACTGCAATGTGGTGGGCAAGTGAGCATGTCACATGTATATATATACATGTGCATTTTGTGGGCACATGCAATAAGCAGAAAAGCACAGATATTTAATTGATACAAAGTTCAATTCTGTCTAATGGGGCATTTTACAACATTCAGACGGCAATCTTTCACAACTGCTGATGCAAGCGTTACATACGACCAATGGACAATGCAGTTTCAGTTTTCACTTTCCCTTCGTGAGGCTTACAGCCTCCCCGGATTTTGCATCTTTATGCACGTTGTGAAAGCCATGCTGTATTGTGTCTGTGCAGTTGCTTTGCCAGTCTAGAGGGCAGACATTTCATGCATTAACGTGAGTGCACATGGTGTCTCCCCTTTAACCCAATCAGCCAAGCCATGGCAAAATATGCGAACCTTGCTAGGCAGCAACAGTTGTAGCGAACAGGCAGGTGATTGGCATGTTGTAAAAGACTTATCACACTGAAAAGGTCAATGTGAACATACGTAGTTGGTAACTACGCAAACGGATGATACAACTGTTCTGCAATACAACACTTATGACAGATGCAACTGTAGTCTGAATGCGGCTTAAGAGTAGCATATTTTCCTGTTCTCTGGCATTTTACACCAGAGAATAAAGCACGGTCTACGGACAATTGAAGTTGGAGATCACAGCTTTCAAATTAAAATTTTTCTGTAATTTAGGTGCCTTGGGCTTTCCAAATCTTTGTGCTCTGTTGCTCATATTTTTACACCTTAGTCTTCAGTGTCAAGGGCAACCTACCCTAGAATTTGTGCAGTTTTCAGTGACCATGACTTGGAAGTGTTCAAATGGTAGGTAGCTTTTTTTAATAGGGATAATTGTCTGGTTCCTTTGATATTGATTGCTGTCGCCAATGTCCAACTGAGCTCAATTCTTTTTTTTCCCTTATATTCTGGAATTCTGGGCCCAAACTACAGTAATTCCTGCTGCATTACTTTTGGCCTAAGCAAACAGATCCTCTGGTGACTGAATTACATTATGATATGACCTTTGCAGAGTTTCTCTTGCTGTTAGATGTTTCAGCATATCATCAGTGCCATCACATGCACTTTTGTTGCTTAATACAGCCAATAAGTTCCATTCTGCCAGCAGGTACTGGTCCTTCTTGTGGTAGCTACGATTCACAATGTTATGTATAGTTGTTATATTGTACTAAAGCTCGATTAAAAAAGTATTGAATTTTCTTCTTACCTGAGGCAAATTTTTCACCATCCCTGGTGTTGTGCTCTTTAATGTGTGGCCTACATAACACCACACCGAAGTATGTTCAGGGTTGCTTAGCTTTATGGAAAATAGGTAACTGGTTATATATATCAGCTGTATGGATGCGCCCGCAGTGGTACGGCTCAGGGGCATCCTGAAGTTTAAAACTGCACTGTTCTGCAAAATTTTTCACTATAGTGGCCTTTTAATGGCTTAGAATAAACTTATGTGCAAATACAATGTCCAAGTGATTTGTAGCAGTTCACCAGTGAAGGTAAAGTTGCTTTTGGCACTTATGAATTGTCATGCCCTCACGCAGACTTCGATTTCGGTGCAGCATGAGAAAAAGCTGATATATGTTATTCAGACCACACAGAGTTGTTAGTTGCATCTGTTGGCATTACGTCATTTTTTGGCAGTGTTTTTTGTGCGATGGTAATTTCCTTAGAGATATTCTAGAGTACCCAGTCACAGTTTCAGTTTCAAAAAGCACCGATCTAGGTAGGAGCAGTTTCGGTGGCAACGTGTTGTAAACTGACAGCCAGCACACTTAAAGCCACAGGCACGGAGAAAAAAATCACTCGTAGTGCAAACTGCAAGGCGTGTGCCAGCTACCACCCAACACAAACTCGGGATGTAGGTTTGCTTGCATCGACACCATGCTGATTCCAGACTTGCAAGGGGCTCCGCATCTGGCTTACTCATGTGGAAACACACTTTAAAGTTGATTTTAAATATTCAGAGCTATATTTGCCCTTGATATTTCATAGGTGTTGTGTATGTGTCCACATAAAAGTCCTGCTCATTATTTCGCCTTCAAAATTTTGTGTTAGTGCTCCAGTAAGCCTCGACATGTAGGTGAATTTATACTGTAGTATACCTCTGCGTGATATTTAAATTTTTTTTCCGAAACACTTATTGACATGTCGCACGTTTAACAGATATAACAGAATACCTTCGTAAATTCACTAAAACCTTCATGCTCCTAATAGGGAAACAAAGCTCAAATTTGGGGAGTGACGACAATGCTGCATTGCGGGTCTGGTGGCAAGCTCCGAGAAAATTAGAGATATCGGCGGCAGAGGGTGCAGGCAATTGAGTGTATTTCACTGAAGCGGGAGCAGAGCGGGATCATGTGCAGAACATGTTTTGCAGTCATTGCGGAAAATGTCGCCATCATGCCATCAGCTTGGCGCGCAAAAACGAGACGCTTGCTGTGTGAAATTGCCTTTCCGTTATGGCAGAAGTGACCAAATGGAAGTGTTGGCAAGGTCGGAAGTATTGTGTTGTGGACTGCTACAACAATGCAGACAGCACCAAGGCACGCTCTCCACGTGTAAAGCTCCACGTGTTGTGTTCCCCAGGCATGACTTGCTCTCCAAACACTGAGCTGTGTTCGCGAAAAATAGAGCAAGCATAACACAAGTGCTGAAAAAAAAAAAAAGAAGAAAGAGACAAGCACTTCAATTTGATTCGCATCAATAAAGCTCAGCTTGCTGCCTCACGATAAAGTCAGCGGGTCATGCTTCCGCGACACGGAGGACATAAGTCTAAAACTTCTCAGACATATTAATGCCATGGCCGTATGAGTTTAGTTTTTATTTGTTTTTTAGCACACATGACAGTACACGGCTGCTACTGCTAAATACCGCATCAAAGCAACAATTATATAATTTTCTTAAGCGTCAACATGGCATTTTGAAAGTGTACACAGTTTCATGTGGACAGAATGAGACTTACCTCGAGGCATACATCGTACATGGTATTGTCACGAACCTGACAAATGCATTTTGCAATGACTCCGGCCTCCTCGTCTTCTATCGTCTGCTTCATTTCATAAACTTGACAAACGAGCTTTATTTTGTTGAAGTCACTTTTCAGAATTGCTTGTCCAACTCAGAGATCTTCTTGAAGCCGCACTGCAGCTGGTGGTACATTGTGAAGTGACTCAGCCGCACCGCGCACGTTCTGCGCGGGCACATAAGCGAGCGGAAGCGCGTTGGCTGGAAGATAAAACGCACAATATACATCCCCGATTTCCACTTTTCTACCAGAGATGGCGCTGCCTGTCCAGCATTGCAGCGCCACCAAGTGTTGCTTTGGCTCCCTATATAGGGCACGTTATTACAGATTATGCAAATATAAAGAACATGGTAAATTCTGATTCATTCAATTATAAATTGTTAGTTAATTCTGGCATTTTCACATTTTCTTACTTTATATATAGAAAACGGTTGTGCAGAAACATTTTGTCCTGAAGTTTAAACTTCGCAATTTATTCTTCAGGCTTGAGGCTATAGCCTGTGCGTTACTGTAGCCGATCTCAGTTTACTGGGACTGCATGAAATTATCTAAAACCACCTAAACAAAGCCTCACCTGCAATCTTCTGTGACTGTCAAATCACTGATTGTAAAAGGTATGCATAACTGAGAAATACGAGAACAAATGTGTACTGAAAAGAACATAGAAAATTTTTGAATTCGATTTTCACATCTGCTGCCATCTGTTTTGCAGCAGACGACGAGGAGAGGAGCAGGCGTATATAGATGAGCAGTCAATGGGGAGCCTGCCGGCCCGGACGTAAGTACCCAATTTTTACTGCCTGCTGGTCACTTTGGTTGTAGTCATCGAAAATTATTTTCTTGCTTCAGTCAAAATTATTTGAGTAAAAGTTTCTGTATGACAAACTGAGAGGCTGGTGCATGTATTGAATGATCTCACATATTTTTATATTGAGGGGCTTTATGCTTAATTTATGCTTCAGTCTCTTGAAAAAGTAATTTCCTATCAACTTTCCAAGTATTTTTCTTGAGAAAATTCTATTTATTTAGGTAAAAAATTTTGGAGCTGAAACTAGTGCTGTTATTTATGCAACATATATATAATCGAATGTGTGAGTTTTCTCTCTCTTTCTCTCTCTCTCTCTTTTTTTTTTTTGCTAAGCCTTTTGAAGGTATAATATTTGTGTATGCGTCACATGAAAGAACTATACCAATTGAAAGCTCTAAAATTCAATTTAGAATTGTCATTGCACCTAGTTTCATGCCTGATTTGTGAAATTTATCTCCAACTTACTTTTCCTTCTCACTAGAACATTAAAAAGACAATCCAATGACCAAATATTTTTTTAGACTAGAATAGTGGAGATATTCCTCTCACATTCCTCCGATCTTCCTCAAGTGTCACGTCTTGGCCTGTGATGTTTCGCTTGAAATGATCCGTTTGAGTCATTCCAAATGATTACTGATTTTTATTGACACTTTATGCAGTTGGTAAGAAATTCATTAAAAGATTATACTTGTTTTATTGAAAAACACAAAATTATTTAAGTATAGGAAAAACATTGGCTTTCCTGTGTGTCTTGAGTAGGGTGTCTGAACTAAATTTTTTTCGTTTTAGTTTTAGCATTGTTTTATTAGAAAAAAGTTCTGTCCCGTTTCTGTTCCGGAATGAAAAAAAAAATGTTCTGTAACAGTACGTAACGGTTTTTAAAATGTTCCGTAACCCTTCATTTAGAAGGTGGGACACAGGTAAAACATGTTCTTCAAAGGAGCAGAAGTAACTGTGCAACGAATTCCTACCAAGTAGTGAAAAGCAATATTGTTCAAAGTCATAGAATTTGTTTTCTCAAAAATCGGACACAAATTTTTCGAGCAGGCTCTCAGTGCTTTGTGTTAAGAAAGTGAGAATTATCTCAAAGGCAGCTCATTATCTATTGTTTCTTTGATGTACGAGATCACTGTTCCGATAAAACAAACCAGCAGCAAGAATGCTCTCTTCACGCTGGCCAGTGTGACAGGCACATAAAAAAGCACTTTATTAACATCACTAGTAACCACTGTTTTTGTCTTTAACGCAATTTCTGCACCTCTTTACTTTGGAATTCCTGCCTGAAAAATGCGCTATTACTGCATAATGAAGTATGAATTATTGGTCACATTGCATGACGTCGGTAATTCCGGATTGCCAAGTTTTTCCATGAACCAAAAAACTATTGAAAAAAATTCCAGTTTTACTTTGGAATGAAAAAATAGATAATGTTTCAGTTATGTTTTTGTTCGGGTCAAAAATATTTCTTTTTGTTTACATTTTGGTTTACAGTTTGGTTTGCTGCTGACACACTAGTCTTGAGGACAGTTTTTCATGTCATATTGCGACTTAATTATGACTTCTGTGCTATGTGATGGATACATGGCAGCAAACTGAAACCTGACGTCGCAATAGGTCATGCGGAATTGCTTAGCTTATTTTTGTAGAAAGTTCTGATCACTGAATCTACCACTGCACGACAGCATTATTTTCCTTGTAGCAAAGTTAAAAATCTAGTGATCAGATATTTTATGGTATTCTGTGCAAAAAAGAAAGAGTACTAGATGCATAGATTGCTCGAATATTCTCCACTAGAGAAATTGGTATTTTTCACTGTGAGAGGACTTGGCTAGTTCAATCTCCAGGCTGTGCAAAATAATTCATCATTCTGAGCTTGTTTACAGGAGCTAAATGGGTTAAGGAACATTTTATTGCAGATTTAGGGTTAAGCAAGCTGTAGTTGCATGGTTAATAAATTTGGCTACAGTATTCACTGTTAAGCAAGCTGTCTGAAAGGTTGTCTGAAATCAGTGGTTTTTTAAAAGGCACTGGACATGGCGGGATTTGTGACACACATGTTTCGTTTACCCTAATTTTGTATTGTAGGACGGCGAGCCATTGCATGTTTATTTCATCATCTGTGATAACGCCAGTCCGCGTGAGCGACATTGCACTGTGGTGAGAATAGTGTCACCAAATCTAGATTTTTTTTTTTTTGCATGCATCTGATATAATAGCTGGCATTGTTGGTCATATGAAGTGGTGTGCGTTGTGTCTGGTATTACTATGTCTGCTTTATTTTCCTTTTGGCCGCTGGACATTCTGATACAAGCACTGTTATACCTGCTACAAAGCATCTTGCATGAACCATAGTGAGCTAGATACAAGGCCTTGCAAAGTTTGACTTTGCATTCTGCTCTGTTTGTTTGCTTTCAGCCACATAGAGAAGTGCTGTCACTATTTTAATCTTTATGTCGCACATAAACTTGCTACATTGTAAAATAAATGCTGAATGTTGCTTCGGCCAAGCTGGCATATCATTCAGCTTTCACTTGCAAACAGGCTATTAGGAGGAATAAAGTCATAAAAAGAAAAATATGTAGAAGCTAAACCAGAAGTGTGCATCAAAAATTGCACTGTATTATCACATTTTCTTTTATGAAGCAAGAATAAAATATGAAATCCTCTTCACAATAATGGCAATGTAGTCATGTTCATTATTGCTGTCACAGTGTGTGAACGTGCTGTGCTTGGCTTTCAACATGAAAGCATGTTGACTTTACTACTGTGACACTGTAAGTGAAATGCTGTAAGCAGAACTTGTCCATGTTGTTTCTTTTATGTGTCCCCATGTAGAATATCGTGCTGTTCTTATTTTATAATGTAAAACCAACTAGCCCAAATCTTCATTTTACTAAGTTGTTTGCAGGTTTTTATTTTCACACACTTAGCTGAGAGGTACATTTTGGAAGGCAAGGACTGTGACAAGACGGTGTGCTTCAATTCCTGCTGGGAATATATAACCCCTACTTTTTGGTACTGTAGTTTCATGATAACGACAGTTATTAGAAGTGATGCTCACTGTGTAGTCGTGTAAAAACTTTCTTGGGTGGTAAACAGCCCGAGTAAGCAGTGAAATGTCAATTTGTACCTGTTTGCTAATCTTTATTTGCATTTTATTTATCACTGACTACACTTTTATTCATGTTTGTCTATGTGCACTTGCTCGAGAAAAACTAGAAAAAACTGAGCGGCTAATGGTTTCAAGTATTCGTCTTGACCCTGCAGTAAGTTGCTTTGTATATGCCAGTGATCTCGCATTATTAATGTCATTTTGATTTTTCTTTCTTGTCAGGGGGGGCACACGTGAAGTCCACAATAAGCTTGAAAAAAATAGGTGAGTACTATTTTTGCAACTTTATTTTTTTTACACTTTTTCCATTTGCTTCTCTATTGTTATGCCTACACATTGCTTTGTAGAAGAGCGGTACGCATGCCTCAGTGGCCTTTTAGTGCAAACAATAGAACTGTAGTAGTTTTTTCTGCAAAACTATCCCCTCCCCCTTGCTCTTTTTTCTTTTTTGTCGTGTTCAATAGCTATGCTGTAGTAGTCTTCAGGCTTTGAGGTGTAATGTAGACATATAATGTAATGCGTTTGCACATAACGTCACGCTACAGTAAGCTATATATTGCCATGCACAAGTGGAGTAGATATCACTTTATGGTGTTTTCTAATGTCTAAGTCTCAAAATTGCCAGAAAAACAAAGTCTTGTTTTAGGTTTGGCAGGCAAAGTTGGTTTGAAGCTTCTTGAGGCTGTTAATGCATCGGTTAATGCTTTCATAGTGAGAAAACTGTGCTAACGGATGTAAACATAGCGAGAAACAAACAACAAAAATGGGTATTGCCAGCTAGCCCGAAGGCTATTCTTCTAGATGCTTGCGTACTTTTGTGCCACATCCCGAAGGCTATTCTTCTAGATGCTTGCGTACTTTTGTGCCACATTGTGTCCTGTTATTTTGCTTCCTTTATTGTGTATGTGGTAGGAGGGGGGGAGGCATTAATGTCATTCCTGGCTCGGGAGCAATAATTTTTTCCTTGCCTGCAGGAGAGCCCACCTGAAAGAGTGCTTTGAGACACTGAAAAGACAGCTTCCAAACATGGACGATCGGAAAACATCCAACTTGACCATTCTCAGGGGTGCCCTGCGCTACATACAGGTCAGCCCTGGATTCATCTACTGTTTCTGACAGTGATGGCAGTTCCACGCAGGTGATAGCAAGCTATCATGGTCAGCCTGCATTTTTTTATGTGATAGCAATTATCTAGACACTCCAGGCGCATGTTCCTCGTCACCATGAGGGTCCGTATAAAGTTCAAGGGCAATAACACCACCATACCTGTTGTATGGTCTTCCGTGTCAGTGAAAGTGCACGAGGGCAGCCAATGGCTGATGTCTACTGTGAGTGTTTGAACACACACCCCGCCCTTGAAAAGCTCGTACACCCAGTTCTCCTCGGAAATTGGGGGACCCTTAAGCTTCACCTTTAAGAGTTGAACGCGATAGCAATTATCTGTTCCTGGTGCATACTTCAAACACTTAGTGTATGACATCTTTCTAAACTTGCTAAGAACCCACTACGTGGCCTTAAGGGTGTAGTGACATGTGTCCCTTTTGTAGTGGGTGACTAGCTTTAAACTGTAAAGACATTATGATAGTCCCATGTTCTGATGCCCGATGGCAATGTACGCTTGCACTATGCATTATTATGACAATATTTCATGTCGCATTGTGAAGCATGTATACAGGACATATGTGTTTGTAAAGCATGAAAGTTACCTTCACTGCATTTCTTAGTAGAGGAAGTTATTTTCACTGTATTCACAAGCAGAGGCATGGCTGTGTGGTAGAACATTGGCTTGCCATGCAAATGACCCGGTTTCGATCCCCACTCATACCCATAGTTCCTTATTATTTATTTTGCATCTTTTTCGAATTTTCGATCACACAAAGATGACGATTTTTCGCTTGCAACCAATTACGCTGACGCCGGAATTTCTGTGAAACAAGCTCGTACGCTATTGCATTAAAAGTCGACATGTTATCATTCTGCGCATGCAGAGCCTGAAGCGGCGTGAGCGGGAGTATGAGCACGAGATGGAACGCCTGGCTCGAGAAAAGATAGCAGCACAGCAGCGGCTGGCCACACTCAAGAAGGACCTGTCCTTGCAGCTTGACTACCTCGACATGAGCGCTCTGCTGCCCGAGAAGGACAACGAGACCACCACAACTGCTTCTGGTACGTTCATCACAGCTCTCAAGATCTCTTCTTTCTTTGTTTGTTTAGTAAAAGAATTCATTTATATTGCTTCATAATACCCCTAAGGCCTCCAAAGGGTTATTTTATTAAGTAAGGGAGCAGACACATGAATCAAATGATGTACGCTTACACAATGCAAGAGTTTATGTACTTTTATAAATTTTGGCTCAGAAGCTTTCAAGTTAACCTTTTTATTGAAAGAAACCAAAGCCTCCACCTCATTATTAAAAAGACACCAAACCAACCACAATTACAGTGCTTAGTAGCTAAGAGATCATTTCAGCCAACCCTGCTGCTCTAATTTTGTTTGCTAAGGGAAAAAAATGAGTGTTAAAGCACCCTTTCAGTTGCTGAGATTCGAATCCACAACCTTGGCATTCAAAGCTGGTGAGTTTGGACCGCACCAACGCAAAGGGTGCTTTTTCTCTGTTATAATTTCTCTCAATTTATGCAGGAGAGGAAAAACTGTGCCGTTTGCGCCATTGTGCACCAAAATTCTTTAACTGTCATTGTGTGCCGAACCACCCGTATTGCGACTCGTTTATCAGTGCTGTACTAGGTCGTAGTGCTTGAATTTAGCCACCGATGAAGCCCCATGTCGAAAAACGTTGCTGAACCATTGTGTTTTAATTTCATTGAAGTGGTTGTAAGTAGAAACCGGAACTTCAGGCAGGAAAAAACAAAGCATTATGTGCCTATGATATGCCTTAAAAACTGTCTTTTAGACATAAATAGGCATTAAACACTATCGTTGATACATATACATAGGCACAATTCATAATTACTTCAGTAGCACGTTTCAGAACAAATATTCAACTTTTAACAAACACAGCAGGCGAATCCTGTGCTTTGAGAAAGCTAACTTAATTTTTTTATGAAAAGAATTCAAAGAAGAATAACCATTGGAACAAATTTAGGTGAAAGCTTGGGTAATTGGGCACTGTGAGAAAGACCATGAAAGCAGTGACAAACCAGCATCATTTCAAGGTTTTCAGGCTTGAAGACATGCCTGCTTTCAGTCAGTATTTGTTTGTATGCGGAAAATGAACGCTCGACGTCTACTGAAGTTAGTGAAGTGTATTTGTGACCTAGCATTTTCAATGCTCTAATTGCATCTGGAATATTCGAATCTGCACCACTTGTGGATTCTTCAAGGCAGTGATTGCTCGAGTAACAGCTGTGAACTTTGATCGGAAGGGTTCGGTTTGATAGCTGGTGCGTGTGCGCTATATTGGAAGGCGTCAGCTCGTAGAGCTCGTAAACATTTTTACATGTTGTGCTTTCGAGGTGAAAAGACCGTGCAATGAGAACATCGCTCCTTGACATGGCAGTATTCTCCAACACTAGCGTTCTGTAGTTGACTGATATCAGATCCAAGAGTTAGTGGCCTGTATTATAATGTTGCAATCTATTGCTATCACATTTATTGCTTCATCCTGTGAAGGTATAATATTTTTATTTTTTTTTATAACTTCATGGTAGTGTTCAGAAAACAAACGAAGTATTATGGTAACAGTACTCAAAAGAAGCAAATGCTGGAACAGCATAGCAAAAAACTGCTCGTCATAGCTCCGAGCACATGCACATACTCTCGTTCATTTCGCTGCTGTGCTTCATTACACGGCACTTCATTACACGGCACTTCAACGGTAAACACTTGCGTGTTTAGGTTGTACATAGCTAAAGAAGTCACGGTTGCACCACAAGGGGAAAGAAATGAAGGCGACAGCAAGAAGTTGTAATGTTATGTGAAGCAAGGCTGGCAGCCAGCCAGCTCTTTTGGGCCCAATCTTACATAACTCTACAAAACACTGGTGTAAGAGAATGCAGCTATGTCAGGGAGAGCTACACTTTTTGCTCAGTCTTTCCGTGATGACGACGTGCCGCCTGCTGATGGCTGCTGAGCTAGCACGCATGCCAGTGCCTTTAGAACCAAAGTACACGTTTGCTGCCCGAGTGACACTTCCCTCCTCCTTCCCTCATGTCTTTTTGTGGTCGTTCAAGACTGGTCTTCCTCTCTGCTTCGACAGCAAGCCTCCTGAGCGGGCTGATGTTGTTGCACGCGCCCTTGAAGTGAAGGAGATGGGCCGGCTCCTTATATCTCTGCTTCAGTCGTGTTCACCTCCCCCGCTCGCCTGCATTATTTACCCACAGGTTGAACTTGCGATGGGTGGGGGCATATGATCAATTTAGACTAGGACAGGACTGCAATGGTGATGGCAATAACCCCCAAGAATGTTATATTTCCATCATAATAATAAGGCTATTTCACAACTCAGCTTAGTGTCTGAAAAAAAAAAAAGGCAGCATTAGACAAACGTTCTCTCTGATTGCTTTAAATCTGCTCGAAAAAGCCTGTCTGGCTGCTCTCAAACCCATGTATCCTGTTCCACCCCCGATTCAAGTTACAATTATTAAATTTTAACTGTTTTTAACTGCAGTGTACAATGTTACACTGCAGTTAAAAGCAAGAAATTATGTCCCCTATTTATTACTAGGCTTAATTGTCTGTTGGATTCATTTAGTTTTTCTAACAAAGAAGCAAACCTCTAATAACTCCTTGAAAAATTTCTTTTGTTCTGACCTGCTGTGTATCATGTACCTTTGAGCTCCAAGAACTGCCTGAATTGACCGGTGTACTACTAGATATGTCTGAATTGTAGTGTTGCGAATTGGAGTTTTTGTGCCATAGACTTATGTAGATTTTTTATAGGACCTGTCAGCGTGTCCAAATTAACCAAATTCTTGAGCTAACGGTGCCATATTAATGAGGTTTTACTGTGCCTAATATAAACCTATTGCGCTAAATGTAAAATGACATCCTTTGTGTGGGAACATAAATTTAGAGCACCTTGCTTGTACCGTATTTACTCGCGTAATCCTCACACTCGCATAATTCTCACACCCCCCACGTCGCCCAACAAAAATACGAATTCTTGTTTTTCTCGAGTAATTATCGCACCCCGAAAACTGCCGCAATAAAGTCGTCTGCTCATTCCAGCCAAAGATGATGATAACGTGCGCCATCTCGCGCCATCTCTTGAGCATCAAGCGTACTATTGCACAGATATTCAATCCAATCAAAGTCAAGCCGAAGTGGCCAGTGCGCATTGCGGCGAGTTTTGTATGTTGTATCTGTAATTTTGGCAGGTTATGGGGCGATACTGAAGCTACAAGGCTGCTTCAAGTTGCAAGTGATAAATCATGCTCTAAACAACGGCAACAGGGCCGCCATTAGGCCCTTCAGAGTCTACGAGTTTTGTGTTCGCTACTGGTGATGGCAGCTGAAAGCCACCAAGATGCGTTGGGCCTGCCGTATGCCTAAAACTGGGATTGATGGTAAATTTTATTTCTTCAGAAGGAAACTGCGGATGATTCTGTTAAATAGCCATCAGCCCAATATTGACGTCCTACGCTTACCTTTTGAGGGCTCCTGTTGAGCGACGAACACTACCGCTACGACCGCAACGCCCACAAGCTTTGTGTATGGCATTCTAATTCTCGACTATTTGCTTCCACTTTTTGTGTGTCAAATAAATCTTGCCTTGTGTTAAACCTCTGCTCTTATTGTTGAGGTAAGTTTTATTTAGTACTTCTTAAAGCTTGCTGTTAATTGCTGGTGTGAGAATCCGGATTTGCGGCCACTTCGTTTTCTTTTTCGCTCTGTACGTTTTCGTGAAAAGTTTTCCCAGCGTAATTCTCGCACCCGCTAACTTTGCATCTGTTTTCCGGCAAAAAAAGTGCGAGGATTATGCGAGTAAATACGGTACTTATTCCTTTCCTTCACTTTAGTGATTCTTCAATGCTTTATTTGTTCCCCTGTCTTGTTTAGTTGCTGACCTCTAAGACGTGTATAATTGCTTGCGCATAGATGTGCACTATATTATACGTACATAGTCCATGTCGTTAAGGTCCAACTTTTGTCACATGGCATCTTGAGTAGGCCTGTGCGAATACTCACATGCTTGGAATATTCGAACGAATACTAGAGTATTCGAAACCGCTTGGGTTTGAATTTAAATTACTGAAAATTTAAAAGTATTCGCAATGAACGAATAAATATATTAATCGATATGTAACCTCCTGTAAAAATGGCTTTAATGCAGTGTAGAGGCATTAAGCTGTGAAAGCACTCATTCAGAGTAAATTTGCTTTGCTGCGAAGCCTTATTTCAAGTTTAAAGGGGCCCTGCAACACATTCTGAGCATGGTCAGAGAACGTTGCTGATCAGTAGTCAAGGCTACCTAGAACACGCAAGCCAAATATTATGGAGCAGTACGTGGCCGGCAATCCACAATGAATTCTCAGTCAGCTAAAAATTGCTCTCTTCTCTTGGCAAATGACGCCAAGATCACTCATCACAGCCATTGTATCAGCCATTGGCTGATTCGAGCATCGCGCGCTTGGTTGTTACTGGGGCCGCCGCAGGAGGCCATTACTTGTTCACGCGTACGTGCGCAATTGCATTGAAAAGCTGCGTATTCGAGGGGGGGGGGAATAAAGAAAGAAAAAGTACTCAAGGTGAAGAGGCATGCGTGACATATTTTCTTTTTGCATGCCATCCCTCCCTGCTTAGCTTCCACTGTTTCTTCGGGACGAGAAGAGAGAATGCAATTGCAGCTTGCGACAAATCTTTGTAGCTCCGCTTGTACTGGACGGACTATAAAATTTTTTTCGTTGGTGAATTCGTGAGGCAATAAGCTTCTTTAGTGAATTCATTCCATGGCTACTTAAAAAAGTGCTGCAGGACCCCTTTAACTTGACACATTACCCTCAAATTGATTCATCATTTTTTGAAGCTTAGAAGTTAGTTATGCCAGCTTATACGCTCTATGTGTAATAAATTTTAAAGTGTTGCGTATTTTATAAGTTATCACTTGCGTTCTACTGGCAGTCAAATCCTGCTACTACTCAAAATTGTTCCGACTTTCTTTGAACGAAAAAAAAAAAAGCCAGTTGCATAGAGTCCTTAATTCAGTTAAAAAAAATATTGTGCAGGTTAGTTAGGTCATGATAGATATAGTAACACCTCATTAATTCGAACTCTGTTATTTTGAAGTCCCACTTAATTCAAAGTATTTCAGTAGTCCTGTATTTTGCAATGTAAATTTGAGCAACCCAAAACCGCGGAAACGACAGCCCTTAAGAGCTACTAAGCAATGTACTATAGCTATACTACTGAGTAGCAGCTGAAGTAGCCCAGCCTCGACACTTTCAGCACGAAAATTAAACTTAAAAAAAAAGGTCACGTGATCAACTGAAATATGCACCTGCGGAAAACAAGATGTGCTTCACTGCAACACAGTGGCGACACGCAGGCAGCTTGTTGCATGTTTCTCGCAACATCAGCCCGTCATGATTAAGCCATTTTTTTTGGGATTATAAACAAATTAATGAAGGATCGTCTGGTGAAATTCGCCATGTATGCGAACCTCCGAGTGGTGGTTGCTCCAGGAATTTGCGCACTTGCACTGCTGGCGGAATTTCTGCCTGCTAAGCCTACTTCGAAAACTCGGTTCGAAAGCTTCAGTGATCATGTTTTCCAGCCAAAATATTGCGAATTTCGTCACACTGTCTATTGTTGAGGAATGGGCGAACAGTCACATCACGACGTGCTGATGCAGCGAGGAGCAGGTGACACACTGCCTATGTGTCACTACTGTATTGCAGTGAAGACGTCTTATTTTTTTTGCAGGAGTGCATTTTGGTTAATTGGTTTTTCTTTTTTGTTTTTGCGATTGCAGCAGCAAGTCTCGGTGTTCCCCCTTGTTTGCAACAAAACTGTGACCTTGTATTGATGGAAAACGACCAGCTTTGAATATACTTTGAATAATTTCAAGTTCTTTGCATCCGATTTTTTGCAAGTTTTATTAATTCAAAAACCCACTTAATTTGCAAATTCGTCAGGGTCCCAGTGACTTCGAATCAACGAAGTTTTACTGTATGCCCATTTTTCTTTATATATTACCTATATTATTCGAATTCGATTAGAAATTATCTGGCCAAAATCACTGTTTGCTTTGAATTCGCTTCAAACCTGAAGTTTGCTACTTGTACAAGCCTAGTCTTGAGGCATTCCGTACCTTAGTGTTGGGAATCAAAATTAGTTGCAACATGCACATAATGTTACCTAACTGCTAACATCGATTTCAGCATAATAAGCTGGAGATAGTGTCACATACATGCACGTACATTGTTAACGAATTCAGAGTCTCGTTATTGTTGAAGTTGAAGCAGTTCTTAACATAAGCAGTCGTTAATACCAGGCACACTTTGCTTCTCGACTTCATTTTAGTTCTTGACTGGTTTTGGTAAAACTTGCTGACATCAAAAGTGCCATTATTTTTTAGGTATTTTATGTAGCCTGTAGAATGCCACATACGTATGTAATATGCCTTTTTGGGAGGAATGCTTTGTTCTAAATTGTGGGTGCTAAAATTACGTCGGCGTGTCTCAATAATCTGTAATGAGAAGTGTACACAATGCATTGAGAGTGATGTTTTTAATACATTTGAACGAAAGTTGCAATATGTTGAACACTCACTAGGGAGTTGATGTCAAGCTGAGATTTTACTCACAAATGTGCAGCTCTGAAGACTACAATAATAAGGAAACAATGTGCCTGCACAGTTTTATTTGGCCAACGCTTGTTTAAAATATTTGAAGAGATATGAAAAATATGGTAGACCCTTGATAATTCGAACTTTCGGTTAATTTAAACAAATCTCAAATTTTCCGTTAGCACACAATGTTTTCAATGTATTATAAAGCTGCCTAATTTGAACTGTCTCATTTCACAAATTAGTTTAATTCAAATATTTTTTTATTGATGCCTGGAAATATCTGTTTTCCCTAGCTGGACATTCACGTTTTTTTTTTTTTCACAAACAGGTGCAAATAAAGCCAATTTCTTGCCAACAAAACGGCCATATTAGCCAAACTGTGTGAACAAACAATCACACCACGACTAGGAAGAAAAATTAAAAATTCAGGTGGCCCGGCATTAGGCTATCAAATACTAAATGCTTCTTAAGGTCACTTTCATCGCAGTACACCGGTATAATGCGAAAAAGCGTCCTAAGGATGGTAAGGGGCTACAAGCTGTTGCACGACGCAACACACTTAGTCCCCTCACTCACCTGCAAGTGTTGAACGGTAACGAATGCTGTTATAATCAGTTGTGTCTGAAAATGCTACTGGCAATCCTGCAGGGCTGTTTTTGACGTTGCTGCAGAGCTTGGAAACAATAAACATCAAACTCTAGCCTGCTATAGGTTGCCCCGAGTTGTATTTATAAGAATTTGAAAATACAGAATTCCCTAGCGTTAGAATTATTTAGCCTACTAAATTAGAAGACAGTGCAGTACCCACTTTGGTAAGCCCTGTATCTTTATTTTGTTCGAATGCAGAGTGCGGCAATTACAGCGACCTGGATGAGGACCTGGATGAGAAGCCACGTCTTCAGCCGTCGTCGGTGTCCCCCGCCAGCTCACCCAAGCCAGCGCTATCTTTTCTATGTGACGTAGCAGGTGAGAAGGCAGCAATTCGGGGCCACAGTGCTTCAAGTTTTTTTTTTTTTTCTCTACATTGATTACTAAAGGGAAACCACGGGTCTTGGCGACGAAAAAACGCCCAAAAAATCAATTTTTCAGTTTGGTGATTTTCGTTATCTTCATATTATCCCGCTCCTGCCAGCAAAAAAATAAACTCGAAATGACACGTCGTTAAGCCAAAAAATGTCGTGTTTATTCATCCCAGCACTTGGTTTCGCTTACAAAATCGCTGAAAACAACCCCCTTTTGCGTTGCTCGGATCGCGCTAACCACTCATCGGATTGCAGCAATCTTAGTCTTGTTTGAAAGAGCTTATGTTGAGCTCGCTTTCCCTCTAGGAACGAACTTTCAATGCTGCAGCCAGTCTGCGCTACCAGGCAGAAACAAGCGACAAAACAGTACGGTATCATTGGTTCATAGCAGTCACGTGAGTGAACAGCCGCTTGTGATTGACAACACTGTCGATCACAAGCGGCTGACAACACTGGTGATCACGTGCGCGTGGCCGCAAACACGCGCGTTGTCACCGCAATTTGGAAGTTTTGTAGTTATGCGATCGAAATCGAGATGCCGAACCGTGCTTGAAAGCTCCGCACACTTCACAAATTCGGCAAGCGACGGAAAAATTGTGCTGTGCAGCCCAAGGAGTCATCGCAGCCAGCGTAAGCTACGTCGGCAGAGCCGAGCGAGACAGGAGACCGGCAGTCGCCGCGACGCAGCAGCCCAACACAAAGCCAGCCTTCGATCGCTGGATCGAAGGCTGGCTCAGAGTGTCACGCGCTCAGAGTGCCATAAATCATCACAACAACAGATGAAGATATCTGCAGATCTCGGCAGAAGAGCGCAACGTATTCCGCGACGGAGCGGTGTTGCAACACAAGCGATCGCGATGGCGACGAAGGCGCCGTCGGAATCAGCTGATTGCGGTGATGCTTCAACAAGGCGACAGGAAACAATGCCGCCGCTTGTGATTAAGACAGCAGAGAATGCTGCTGCAGCAGGTCTCGCAGCCGGAGAAAGCGTGGCGGCGACTGCGACCGCTGCCTGCAGTACTTCAAGGATGCGCGAAAGCCCATGGGGACTGCACTTCGGAACCTTGTGCAGAAGGACTAAGGGGCAGCAACGAGTATATCAGTGGCAAGGGCCGCCTCACGGGTGACCTCATCACAAAATTGATGAGTTACTACGGCTGGGCTTTGAAATCCCATTCTAGGAATGTGGATGAGATGCACAAGGCTGTGTGGGCTACGTATTATCATGTGACATCCACTGACAAGAAATCAAACCAGAGCTTCTGTCCACACGGCCCCAAGTCTTGGTGCAAGCATAATGCAGCCATGGCAAGGAATGAGCCCATCCCAAAAGGCAAGTACAATTCGCCAGAGGCTGTGAGCAATGCACTGTGTCCTGTTTATGAACGCTTATCCCACAAGAAGCTCCTGCAGAGATTCACCAGAGGGAAGACGCAGAATGCGAATGAGGCCTTGCATTCAGTCATTTGGAGCCTCTCACTGAAAGACAAGAACACGTCATTGTTTGCTGTTGAGACTGCCATGGCAGATGCTGTTATGCATTTCAACTTAGCTAGTTCACTTATTTTGCGTGAACTGCAGCCGGATCAAACATGCACAGGTAATCAGCGGGCGGTTGAGAAAGACTATCGCCGTGCCATCGGCTCAGAGAGGAAACGTGCATCTTCAGCGGCGTTCCAGGCAGCCGCAAAAAAAGAAGCACAAGCAAAAGCCTGCTTCAGACTACTCTGCAGGGTCTTTCTGTGTGATTGTGAATACAAGTGCTGTGGCTTTCGTGCATGAAATTTTCATTTTCACAACTTTTTCAGTTTTTTGCATTTTTTCTCAAATACAGATTTTCGCATGTTTTGAATTTTGGGGTGAGCACTGTGTCGCTAATACTGATTTGATTTTGTTCATCTATTTTTTGTTTGAATGCTAGGGTATTGAAGTGTGCAAGAAAACCTTGATAAAATGTTTCAGGACATTGTAAACTTTTGAAATTTTCCAGAAATCACCAGTGAAAATTCAGAGCTAAAAAACTGCGACATAAAAACTTCATAACTTTGGTTGAAATTCAGATATTAGCATGAAATCGCATATTTGCACTATTTGAATATTCAGCAATATACAGATTCAATTATAGCTCTTTTAATACATTACTTTTTATGCGAGTCACATCCCAAGTTCATAAAGTAAGAATAGTTGTAACTTTTGTTTGGATTGATGTAAAGGAAAAGTGATTACATATTTTCAATCAGTGTACAAAGCCGAATATTCCCTGACGCGGCTTTGGGGTCGCAAAAAATGGCAAAAAAATCCATTTTCTGAAAATCAAGTTTTCAGTTTCTGGAACCCTTTTTTTATTCGATTCCAAAATATCTACACTGAAAACCACGCAGAAGTGCTTCGGAAAATTCGTTTCACCGACCTAGGTAGCGAAAATATTTCTGGCAATCGCGAGCAAACAGCGATTTTCGAAAAATTGTAGCTTCGCGATGGCGGGGTCGGGAGCCAGCTTTTTGGGCTCATAGGAAAGAGCATTTCTCCGTGTTTAACTTTGCCGCCTCAGCTGGCTTCTCCCTTTAAAAACAAGCGCACAAAAAGTAAATGTTTGAAGGTTGTTTCGAGACCCTTGATTGGCTGTGGCCGCCATGTTGCCTCAGCTCGCCTCACCATTGGCCCGATGCTCGCTCCGGGAGATCGTCGTCTGCTGCTTGTGCGTCGCGAGGACATGGCTCTCGAAAATCGCTACTTTGTTACGTTTTTATGGCTCGATGATCACTTAGGATATAATTACGTGTTATTTAGGAGCCGTAAGCGGATGCGCGATCAGGTTGCTACGAGCGGGCACGCGGTCTACGAGCGTGGCACGTCATCGGAGTCGTTCTTAGCCCTAACTCCGCCGACAGCGAGGCGGTGGGCAGGAACGACGTGCTTCTTCGCAAACAACGAATCTATAAGTGGCGACACGATTAGTTTACTATGAGCGGCCGCACCGGATGCATGATCAGATTATACGAGCGCGGCGCGTCATCGGAGTCGTCTTTAGCCGTAACTCCGCTGACAGCGAGACTGCGGGCAGGAACGACGCGCTAGCGCACTCCTGGCGACGTGCTTCTTTGCAAGAAGTGAAGCACATCACTCGCTAGCTCCTCTGAACCACGTACGGGCATTTGGCGCATTGGCAGTGGACCACACAGTCAAGCTCGGCACCCCCCCCCCCCCCCCCTCACTGCCAAGGATTGCTCGGAACAGCGGCCAGTAGTTTAACGTGTCAGCACTCGAAATTGTGATGCCAAGCGCAGTGCACGCCGATTTTTTGTCATCGTAATTACACATTTCGCGCATCGTCACCAAACGCCGCCGGCAAGTGCATTACGCGCTGGCTGCACTGTCCACGTGGCCACGCACTCCACGGTCATATGGAGTGCTGTCTATAAGCGTTTGTGATGCGATTTAGACATGTGATGCGATTTATACGTGCTTGGAGCCGTGCTTGGTATCGCCACGAACGTCTATGAATGTTCTGAGGCAATGAAAGCTTCGAAGATTAGCGTTTCCGCGACCGGCTGTATGATGATGCGTTTCACGGCTAGAGTGGCAGAAGAGCATGTATGAATCAGGGGCACGAATTTTTATATGCCCATTTCACGTCATTAAATATACTGCTAAAAATTCATGAATATACTGCTAAAAAAGGAAAGATTCCTGTGCCACCAGTCTTCTGCCCATAACTTTGTTATTTGAAAAGAAGGCACAGGCCGTCATGGTGTGATCCATTTTTCTGATGCAATGAACCTCTCTCCAAATAAAGAAATGTTCAGTGAATATTTGTAATCAAGTACTTAATTATGCTAATTACAAGTTTAGTACAAGAAATATGTGTGATCATTTCAGTATATGGTCTTATTTCATTACAATCTTCTCTGTCACGCTTATCACACCACTCCTTTATACAAAGAACTTGGTTAGAAATCCTTACTTGTTTTTTGTAAAACATGAAAAGGAGGTTATGGGAGGAAAAAAAGGGGCAACCAAGGCACACTGGTCAGAGACCAGGTACCTGATAAGTCAAATATCACAACACAAACCTAAAATCACAATATTAAGGTGTTTTAGAGACGTAAAAAGAGGTTGAAACTTTAAACGCGGTTTTTTCAATACTGTTCTTTTGGCATTATACTCAGCTCGTGCAGCAGATATCTGGGCAACCACTGTACAGATTTTGATTCCGTTTATATTGTAATGCTCCTTGAACTGTGCTTCAGGGGGCTGCGATCTTGGTTTTTCATTTTACTCCTTCAAGACTTTTTATAGTGTTTCTTGTTTGTAGTGCAAGTGTGCTCATTGCAGTGTCGCTGGAGAAAACGTTAACTACAAGTTTTAGTGTTGCAAAAAAATTATTTTGAGAACGTAGCCCCTTTCAACATACATTTGGCTGTGGATACAGTAATTACCAACCATTTTTGTCATTTTATAAATACCCCAACTCCTCCACGAGTTTCAATTGAAAAATAATTTGTCTCTCATTAAGTATTTGTGCTATCGCCTCGAAATTTTTATGGATGCATGTTGAGGCCATTCTTAGTGTCTGTGCCAATTTTCATCATCATCCGACCAGAAACAAGAAAGTTCATTGTCAAAGGCACGTCCCCACTTAAGTTGACCTCCTCTAGACGGTTCAAACTTGATTCGTGCTCTTGAAAGTGATCTTGAAGATGATCCATTCAGTTACACTAGTGACTGCGACATCTGACTTAGTTGTGCTAAGAAATAGCAAGTACAATACATCAAAAGCAGTAGTGGAAGCTAACAGTGAATTTTTACTGTGCTTGCCTAATTGCAAAACACTGCTTTTCTCTTAAAGAAATTTTAAAAAGTTAATCTAACTCACATGTCTCAGTTGCACATAAAACTAAAATTTCATTGGCGGTGCAAGCTACAACCTGTCAAAGGCAGGGCCTTTGCTGTTTTCATCACGATGTGGTACAGAACAAGTTATTTTGCACAGGACGGTAATGACAGTACGACGCTTACTGATGCATTTTCATTCACAGGTAACTCTGAAAATGGCAAGCCTCCCATTTTTCCCACAAACCACAAACTGACTGACACGCTAAACGGGGCTACAAGTAGTAGCAACATTGTCAGCGCCAGCAGTAGCAGTGCTCTGAACAACATTGGCACCAATATCACCAGTGTGTTCACCTCCACCGGCCATACGACTGCCATCGGTGGCTGTGGTGCCACTCCTGTGATGGTCACTGGTGGCCGGGCTGCTGCACACAGGGCATCGCCAGGGAAAGCCACAACTCCTATGGCAACACCACTGCTGTCGGTGAATAATAATAGCAAGATGGTTGGAGCCACAGCTACCCCTCTGGGCACAAGCACCAGTCTGGCCAGCCTGGTTTCACAGCAACAGGTGTGTGTGCGTGTGTGTGTGCGCGTGCGTGCATGTGTGTGTGTGTGTGTGTGTGTGTGTGTGTACGTGTGTGTGTGCACGTGCCACTGTACATGTTGAAACATTTCATGAAAATTCGCAGAAAGTTTTGTTTCTAGCCCCGTTCCTAGGATAAAAGTCGGGAGGTGGTTCACTTGTTTTCATGGCGTCTCATTATCAACTTCAGGTTACTCATTCCGCACTTGCAGGCTGCAGAGGCTCGAGAGGCCTCATTTCTTGCATCACCGCTTTGTGCCACCAAATAGTTATTCCGACAGTACTCTTGCTACAAACTTCAAGCGCTCTGCTACTTATCTCGATGTGCTGTTCTCTCGGTTGTTCTACATTATTTTCATTTTCTGGAGGAATAATTTTAAAACCTACCTTTCTGCTCTCTTTGTCTAAATCAAAATAATCAATAATTGCAATTCGTCCCCTAAGTTACTTGGCAATGCAATGTCATCGGCAACGGCAAAGCCCAGGTTACTAAGGTACTGTACATTAACTTTTATCCCAAATTCTTCCCATTCTAGGCCTCTAAAAACCTTCTGTAAGCATGCAGTAAATAGAAATGGGGAAATTGTGTACCCTTGTCTTACACCCTGCTTTATTGGTATTCTGTCACTTTCCTTATGGAGCACTATGGTGGCAGTTGATTGCAGGGTGTCTATATATGTTTCGTCAACACCCTAATTCCGCAGTGTCTGCATGACTGCTGATATCTTTACTGAATCTTTACTGAATCAAATGCCACCAATTGTAATCTATAAAGGCTATATGTAATGGTTGGGTGTATTCGTTACTATAAGTTATTTTTTCAGAAATCAAGGTACTTTTTAATACGGTCGAGCCCACAAAGAACGGCCCCACTTGAAAGGAACTTTCGCTTAAAATGAACAATATCCGTGTGACCGTGAAAATATACATTTGTTCAATGGCACAAAATCGCACTTGCAACGAACGTCTCCGAGCGTCGCTGATCGGTTACAGCGAACGGAGTCAGCGGTCTGCCGACTTCCCGGGTAACCAATTTCGACCACCGATCAGGCATGGGAGAGGTGCCCATACATTCTTATTGTTTAACCTCTGCCTCCACGACCCTCTTGTTGCCGCTCTCCCTAACCCATGGAGGAAGGAAAGCTGTTTCCTTCCTCCATGCCCCGACTGCTTTCTGTTAAGCAACCCTCCGTCCTTTGTCCCCTTGCTAATCTGAGCACCCCGCATCGTCAAATGAGGCCCGTGTTTTCACACTGCCACCGATCTTTCGAAGACCGGTAGGCCATCTACCCTGTTTTTGATCGCTGGTACTGTTGTTGACGTCACCGGCCTGGAGTGACCAGACTATTTGCCAACATCGTCGGCCACCGACTGTATCCAATAGTCTGCGTCTAGTGCACGCGCGTACGCTACCCCACAGACTCTGATAATTTGCGATTCGTTTCGTGTTGTGGCGGTGCTGACACCCCCTGTAAAGTTGTTTGCGCCGTGTGGCGCACGTGTCTCGCCCCAAGGCCGCATTTCGGGTGACGACCGCCGGGCGATAGATGGTGTTGTGTTCGCGTTGAGTACCACTACTGGTAGAGTGGTAGCGCCGGCAATGACCCCTGGCGGAAGGCAGGCCTTGGTGGTGGGCGAGAGTTGAGCGAGCCTCTTCTGCGCGTGGCGGTTGCCGTGAACGGTTGTCTCTAGCGTGGGTCCTCGGCGCGTGGCACCGCGGGCCTGCGCGCCGGGGGGCCTCGTGATAAGTCAAGCGTTGGCGCCGCCGCCTTGGGTGTATTAGCCTGGTTGTGTTATTGTGTGTTTCTGTCGTGTTATTTGGTTTGTTTTGGAGTCTGTGTGTGTAAGGATATTGTGTAAGGATGTCCTAGTGTGTTGATTACAATTAATGTATTGATTCGACAGACGATATCGTCGTTATAAATTAGGTAAATAAATGTATGTATGTTGTTTGGTTTCTACCGACCGTGTCTGTTGTGTCCTTTCACTTCAAGAGCGTGGCCTGGCGCTCGTTCGCCAATCGAGACCCCACACTGGCTGCCCAACGCGGAGCTCTTGGAGTATCGGATGACAGTTTTTGCGGTTTGGTACAAGCTTTTGTTAGAGCCGGGGTAAAGTAGGCCTAGGGGGGACTTCTCATTGCCAGCGTCGGCGGTGTGCTGTGTTGAGAAGCGAAGAGATCGGTTTTGTGACATGTTTGAATTTGCGGCAGGTTGAGTTTTTTTTTTTAATTTTTTTTGCTCGCAAGTGTTGTTCTTTTTTATTGGTGTTAGTTTTCAAAACCGTTGTTGAATTGGGACGAGAGCCATGTGGTCTGCATCCTGGGGTGAGTAAGGCCTAGAGCACGTGGTTTGTAGGCCAGGCTCAAAGCGAGTGAGTACGGCAGCCTCGTGGGTGGTCCGATTTTCTGTAAATAGCTTCTATCTCTTTGGGCTCAGGTAGCCGGGCGTTGTTGCTGACTTGTATTGCGGCTCGACGCCGGGGCGTCGTGACACCGCCCGGGGCAGTAGACGCCGATCGCTCGGCGGTAGACGCCAATCGCTAATGTGTGCGGCGAGCGATAGGGCCACCTCACAGAGTGGATGTCTCCTCGCAGCTGCCTCTTCTGTGCCTAGGCTGGGTGCTGGGTGGATGCCGGTTGTTGCCAAGCGACTCATTAGGCCTAAGGCTCTGCGCAGCCGCCTGTCCCACGTGGCACAACTAGGTGGATCGTGGTGTTGAGGTGTTGCGCTCTGCTTCCCTCACTTTTTTTTATCTTGCGATGCACGAGTTAGCAAAAAGTGATTTTTGTTTTATTTCGATGGGCGTCTCGGCCGCCGCTGATGTATTAGCTAGCAGTACTGACCATCGTACCACGTGGCCAAAAAGCCTGAAGCTCCCTTCCCTAGGCCCTGCTCCATTGTTTCTTTCGAGTTTTTTTGTTGTTGATGTATTCAGCGGAAGGGATGTCATCCACGGCCGGCTGTCTTTTGCACATCGTCAGTGTCGCTGGCCAGGAATGCGGTCGTGAGGTCGGGCGATGGAGATGCCTAGGACCTGCGCAACTGCCTGCAGTCCGGCGCCCTCGTGAGTGCTGGTCGCAACTGGAAGACGTGTCGGCGCTAGCGACGGTTCGTCGCGCCGACAGCAACGTCGCTGTTGCAGGGCCGGTACTGAGGTGAAGTCGAGCCGGACAGTGCAGCAGTGTCGACCAGCGGCGGTGTCGTGGTGCAAGGACATTATAGACATGCGATGTAATTTTTTTGTTAAAGCTGATCTTTGTTTCCGGGATAGGGTTTGATTTAAGATTGAAAAAATGTGGGGGTGCTGCACCCCCTGTAAAGTTGTTTGCGCCGTGTGGCGCATGTGTCTCGCCCCAAGGCCGCATTTCGGGTGACGTCCGCCGGGCGATAGATGGCGATAGATCCCGTGTGTTTTGGTTTTCAAAGTCGCCCTCCCACCACACCCTCCTCTCTTTATCCCAACTCCTTGCCCTTCTTTCACAAATTTCCTCTCCTCTCTTGATCACAACCCCTTCGCCCGTCTCCACCACTCCGCGATGTCCGTCACGCTTGCTCGAATTAGTTTCGTTTTCTGACTGGAAACGGACCCAGAGCTGTTCCACGCGTTCTGGCATGCGTGTGGCGTGTGCGCGTCTTGCTCGCTCTTGGTGTGTGTGTGTGGTCATGATGGCCAATGGAAGGACCAGCACGCTTTTTCTTCCGCTCAACAAAACGTCGAAAGTGTGACTGCTTGGCTTGAGCGTAATCCGTGCGGTAAGTGCCGCGTTGCAGAGCGCTTGCTCATAGCTCTTGACCACCTGGCAGCCAACTTGCCGCTTTGGGCGTCTCGGTATTCAGCTGTGGAGATGGTGAATATTTCGTGAGCAGCAGTGACAGCTACATGCGCGCGAAACTGTTTTCGCGAGGCCGACTTTGTTGACGTCAGGCGTGCCGCCGAGCCTGAAGCTTCCAAACAGGACCACTGCGCCAGCGATTTGTGGCAACGCGTCGTCAACTCCGACCTGGGAGAGAGGGTGGGACATCTTTTGCGATGGTTTAGTTACAGCCGATAATGATGACGACACTGCGGAACCGTGCACAGATTGGGGCATTGTGAATGAAGTACGTGGCCAGCGATTTGGAGGAATCGGGTTGAGAGAACGACGAAACTTTGGAGCCAGCGCCTCATGCAGCTTATGCCACGGGCCTCGGCGAACGAGCACCCTGCCGTTTTGAATAAACTCGAGACCGCCCTTATCGCTTCTCCTTTTTGAAACACGTTGATAACGGACTTTTTGGGGCAAGAAAAGTTTGTTTTCACTCGCAACGTTTTTTAAAAGCTGTGTTTCGTTTACTACGAACTTCAGGATACAGCGAACAGATTCTGCGTCACGCTCAGGTTCTTTATAAGCAGACTCGTCTGTAGTAAAATTTCGGTGCAAATCGAAGAAAATAGCAAACACTATTCGAAAAATACATGAAAGTAGAAATATTCACACATCCCTTAGAATTCTGTGAATGTGGTTCTACTGCATTCTCATTCTTGCAGTGTGATATTGACTCCAACAGGTGTGTGCACCATGCAGGAAGTAGAAGGGCCTCTCATAATTATCAAGTGTTCATACGTCATTCACAGGTATATATTTCTTATGCTTTTATTTGCAGTCGCAGGTGGTGACCACACCGGCAAGTCTAGGCCTCGTTTCGGCAAGTCCCACCTCTGTCAGCGGAACTGCTGCCATGGGGCCGAGCATCCCGGCAGGCACAGTGCAAGTGGTGGCCAGCCCCAGTGGCACAGTGAAAGTGATAGGTATGGCTACAGCCACCAGTGGACCCACCGCAGGTGCATCCGCTCCTGGTGCCGTTTCCTCGCCGGGTGTAGGTGGTGGTCCCCTTGTGGCTCTCGCTATGGCAGCTTCTACGGCAGCGGGGTCTGTAGCACAACCGACAGCAGGCAAGTCACTGGTGCGTGTGACAACCAGTGCGGCACCGTCTGGCATCGGTCGTCAGACACCTACGACGGGCCCCTCTCCCGTCACTTTGGTGACGGCAGCAAAGTCTCTCTTTCTCGGAGGGCCGCAAGGTGGAGTGGCCGCAACGATGGCGGCTGTCGGTTCGAACCCCCAGCCTGTTGTGGCGGTGGCTGGGCCACCTACGGCCACTGTGGTGACAACACCCACCGTCCGACGAGGCGTGCCGCAAATCCTAACACCTCGCGTGACTGGTGCAACGGTGCTGTCTAATTCTACAGGTGAGTTCATCTGGTGTACCAACACTGCTACGTCGGTTCCATGCAGTGTTTTGAAGAGAAAGTGTTGCAGATACTTTCTGAATATTTTTGCACTGCCTTCATTTGCTGCACCCCAGCAATGTCTCAGAAACTCTCTTTTGTCTTTTTTTTTTCAGCTAAGAAAACAGGGATGTATGTTCGCGCTTTGCATTTTCTGTACTATTGATTTCGCAGACAACTTTTCTTGGCAATGAAGGGAAAGCTGCAGGAGTGAAACTTCTGCACATATATCACTGTGCAAAGTAGTCTGGTATGTCATGTGTTCCATACCACTCTGTAAAATGGTGGCTGTGCGCGATGAGCATTTTGTACTGACGCAGACGCTGCTTGGCGTCCAAGGTATATGTAAAAGGCGCGGCTTTCTCCTGCATTCAGAAATGAAAAGTGACAAGGAATAAATTGAAAAAAATATGATTACTCACTGGTGTGAGCTGTGTTCTGTGTCAAAAAGTTTCATGCGAAGAATAAAGGCTGTATTTTTCATATCTCATGTAGAAAATAAGGTCACAATTGTAGGACTACATTCATTGATGGTAGGATACGTGTGATTAAGCTCTGTAGCCTTCACTGCATCGCCAAGAAAAGTTGTCCGTGAGTATAGCTTGCTAGGGGTTTTACTGTAGTACTTCCTGCAGGCAGCCTTTTAATTTGTGCTTTCTTGGGTGTCCATTGGCAGAAAAGAATGAAAATAAATAATAAAAAGAATAAAAGAAATAAGTTGTCTTAGAAGATTGGATCTTAACATGACAAAGTTTGAATATAATGCATTAGAGTGCCAGTCTTACCAACTTTGTTATGTCAAAATTTAACTGCTCTTTTGTTTCAGTTTTGCAGAAGACCATATGCTCATATTATCTCGCAAAAAAAAAAATTTTGTAAGAATAAATGTGCATAACCTATAAACTAATGACAATAATTGAATAAAACTGCATTTTGACAATTCTCTACAAATTAAATAGGAGCTATGAATGCCGAGCATGCACAATTTTAAGTATCCCAGAAAATGAAAATAAAGGCCAGCATTCGTTTTTATGCTGCATAAAAGAAAACTAGAGCTGTGCGACAGACAGAAAGATCAAGTTTATTACGGTCCTGAAGAGCCAGTCAGTACAGTACTACAAAGGGCCCCTGCCTTGCTGTCTGCTAATCCCACGTTGGAGCCGGGAGGCCATTCCTCTCCGCTCTCTCATCTCGGGGCCCTCTGTGTACCGCCAGATACTGGTCTTAAAGCTGTGTAAATAGCAACATTTTGGTTGGCAATGGAATTCGGATGTTGAACTGCAAATGCGAATTGAATGCAATATTTTTTATATACTTCTTGAATACCGTGAAATTCCGAGCAAGAGCCCCCCCCCCCCCCCCCGAATGTGGTGGTAATGATCGCGGTGGAGGCGAGGGGGCGCTTGCACGGAAGTGCTGCGCCCCCTCGTGCTGCGCCCCCCCCCCTTTTTTTTTTTTTTTGTCGAGCCTGGTGGCATACTTGTCACCACCCCGTTATAAAGGGGACGCTCATAGCATCCATCCATCCATGCAAAATTCAAGATGGCAGCCACTTTTTTTTTTTCTAAACAATGATAAGGGCTTCTTACAGCAATGCACAGAGGGAACAAAAGCTTTATTGGTAAATTTTCTATGATTGTTTATTCACTTTCAAATCCATCAAAGGACCCGTCAGAGTCAGTGTCAAACAACAGGCTGTAGCATTCAGCCTGCAGTTCCTTGGTATGTTCTGGACGAGTGTCGCGAATGCCGGACAACCGGCCGTGTAGAAGGCCCTCCTCCGATCCGTCCAGTGCATTCGATATTCCGCAGCCCTTGAAACTCTGAATAATGGTCGCCTCTGGTACAGCGTCCCATGCTGCGGCCACAAAATTCAGTACGTCCTGACGCGACGGTTTCTGCAGATTTCCTTTCGGAGTTTTTACTGCTATGCACATGAATTCCTCCCAGCTCCACGGAAGGCTGGCTTTGAAAGACTGGTTTCAGTACATGTCGGCTGGCTGCAATAGACTTGTGTATCCAGCTGGCACGTATGCAATGTCTGTATCTCGCTCCTCTACGGCATTCTTTCCTGCCTGTGTTTTGTGAATAGGAGCTTGGTCTAATACCAAAAACCGCCTAACGTCGTCGGTGTTTGAACCCCACGCCCGTGACAGCCACTCCTAGAATTTTTTGAATGCCATCCACCCGTTCTTCGATGCTGTATATGGACGTTCACTATAAGAAAAAAATAATGTTAATATAGCGTGATCTCGCTGCCCGCTATCAAGGAAAAATAAAAGAAATAGAAACCCACCTGGTACACGGATTTTCGTGAAAGCTTTCCTTAGAATCCTGCCGCTCGGCTCCTTCAAAATAACGAAGGCCAGAAGTTTGTGGCCTGACGCGCAGGCAGCGAGCGCGACTGTGGATCCTCGCCTTGCACATCTAGTATTGGCGATCCGGGCAGAATTTTCTCCGATGATGTTGTTTGTTCGAGATGACGGGCAGTCCATGCGGACCATTGTCTGGTCCATGTTGGCCATATTAAAAGGCGTGTAGTCGTGCATCAATCGCAGCTCCTTCACGGACAACCGAAAGGCACGCGCTACTTTTGCGTAGTCATCCGGCGTCTTCTGGCTCTCATTCGTTGCCTGTCGCATCGAGATGCCGAAGCGCTTTTTAACCTGGCACTATAATGGTCCGACGCTACGAAGTTTTCTAGCTGCAGGCTCCTGGCTACGCGAACAGCCTCTTCTGCAAGCAACCTGTTGCTAACAGCGCGCCCGGCACTGTGCTCACTTTCAAAAAGCTCGAAGAGGGCATCGTCAACTTCTTCGCTTAATACGGGAGCACCGTTGCTCAGCTTGCATCGTCACTTCGACTTGCCAAAGTTGTGTTGCAGCAAGGCTACATATTTGCTGTCCCACTCGCGAATCCTCCTTGCGATTGATGTTGAAGTGCCACGAGGTTGCGTGTGCATTACTTCTACCTTGGCGATGCCACTGAACCACCTCAATTTTCTTCGCAACAGTGTAAAAACGCATCGACGGCATCGTGCAGCAAAGTTGACCACGAGGAACAACGAACAAATACCGACTGGCTATGTTGACACACCGAACACACGCCAAGCCTAACGGCTAGGGCTAGATCCAGCAATGGCTAGAGATGGAGCAAGGGCGCCAGTTTTGATAGGGGGGCGCTTGCTCAGAAGTGGGCGGCAAATTCAAATTTCCAAAACTAGGAGGAGGGGCGCTTGCTCGGGCGGGGGCGCTTGCTCGGAATTTCACAGTATTTTCCAAATACTCTGAAGCAAAATTGCAGGCAAAATATTCTTAAAAAGGATTCCGAAGCATATTCTTAAAAGTTGACTGCATGATAGTGTTTCATATGGCTAGGTTGATGAAGCATTGGCAGGGCTATGTTTTATAATTGTCTTATAAATAATAGAGGGTTCCACTTTTGGGTATGCAAGCACTTGGTGCTCCGCGGGCTTGGGGGTGCATGGCGTCGCGTACCCCACCGGAATGCTTTATAGCGGTGCATATACAAATGCGACCTGCGTGAAGGTCACATGCACTCGCAGTGTCATAGCGTTTTGTCACGTATGCATTATTTTTATTTTTAGTTTACAATGTTAAACCAAGCATAGGTAGTGACATGAAGTGATTACTTTCAATAAAAGGTTCTTAATTAATGTGACTAAGTTATCAACTCGAGACAAAAAAAAACCTTTGTCGTATGTACTGCGGTTATGACTAAAGCTGGTGCCGCTGATGCGTAGCAATCTAGATGGGTGGTCACAGTACGACAACAATTTAACTCTGCATAAATGAAGAGAACTTGTAGTCATCGTTGTCTGTTGCCATCACCTCACGCAAGAGAAAAATGTCCACCTCTGGAGTGAAGTAAAGCTTCGCACTGCACTGCTTCGCTGGAGGTGACATCATGAAGAACGACCGAGCCATTCCTTTTGAGATTCGGCGATTTTGTGCTCGGGAGTCGAGCGGATGGCTCTGGCCAGTCTCGGCGTGGCTTGCTGTAAACGTGGCTGGCGTCACGGGTAACATGATCCGCTAGCGGCAGCTATCTTCCACTGAGAGACCAGTGGTGACAGCTGTGTTTGTTGCCGCACAGGCGCACAGCCCCAGCGACCTGGCGATGCACATGTTTGGGGCTTTGTGGGCAAGTCACTTGGGGACCCAAGTATGCAAGTATGCAAGTCACTTGGGGACCCAGCAATAAAATTCTCTAATAGTGCAATGCAGAGGCCGAATTCTATTTATGTGCATGATTTGGTGCAACCAAAGTCAGTGTTTCCGAAAGGCTGTGTTATCTCCACAGCCTCTCATCCTTTTTCAACTTCTCTGGAAACCCAACTGATGTGGCTGACAAGGTTGTGCTTGCTTTCTTCGAGTTGGGAGTTCCAAATCTGCCTGTTAGATGTCAAGATACAAGAATTTTAGATGCTAAAAATCTTCAGCGTCTGATTTCTTGGATTTCCTGCCCAAATTTAAGACCTAGAATGGCAGTAACGGAGCCCCCATCTTGGCCACATCTAGTCTCCTTGTTGGAACCAGCGTTTTCTCAAATCAATGCATTTATGACCATAGCAGTGCCTGAAAGGCAGCTTTGCCCAATATGGGAGTGTGATGGCCTGAATTATATTGAATATCCAAAAGGGCCACTGCCGATCGGACGTTGACTGTGTCTTCAGGAAGTTTGAATGATTTGAATGGAAAAATTCTGGTGGTACAGCAAACACGATTACGAAAATATTTGAAATGTCGAATATTCACCCATTTCTAATGCTAACCTCTCGGGTAAACATGTTATATTTCAAAAACAGTGTGCGTAACCAAGCCAAATGAATGCTATAGACCTATTTCTGAAGCTCCAATTAGAAGGTGCCACCTATTCACTGTGAATTATTCCGGAACAATTCCATGCTTTTTGTGCAAGTTCAGCATTTTTATATCTCTATCTTAGCCATTTAGACTTCAAAAACCACTTACACGCCTGCTTGAAGTCGTTCAGTGCGATGCAGCTTGTGGTTCTGTGGTGCCATTTCGATTTCTTGCTATTGGATTCATAGCTTTGCCTTGCGGCAAAACTGTGAGTGTTTTTTATAGGTTTCTCCTTCTTCCTCATAATGTTAATGTACTGTTGCATTTCTTCTTTCTTATGCAGTTGCATTGTGTGACAAATGTACTGTTTCGTTCTGGAGGCCCAGTCAGGTGACTCTTAATGCCACCTTTAGTCTCTTGCACCATATTGACAAACAAATAAATAAATAGAAATTAAATGCCTCCCGGTGTTTCGAGTGGACAAACTGTGGCCAGCCAGAACATACTAGGACGAAGAGCCCAAGCCATTCGTTTGTGCCTGGCATTCGTGTCTGGTTGTTCTGCTGTTCTTTCCCTAGCTCATGACTATTGAAATGCTTTTGTTCAAAGCAAATTTACATGGTGCCTGGATTTGAATAGTGGTATGGTGCATGGTATAAGTGACGAAATACATTACTTTTTATAATTTGCTTTGCTTAGTCTGTATGCGCCCACAATACATTCTTAAACTTCAAGAAATAAATAATTAACTGGGATACTTTTAACCATGAAGTTTGACGTCATGGCAGTGCGAATTTCCCCTCAAGACTGGTTCATGGCACAGCAGCACCACAATTTGGTGAAATTACCATTCCAAGTTCTTTACATGTGGTGAAATCAGTCTATTCATTCTTTTTAAATCCTTGAATTTTTATGGAAATTTTTAATGAATTTTGACATGAATTTGAATAGTGCTTTCATATTCATTCAGGTGTTCATACAGGGCCGACATTTAACCAGTGGCATGTGTGTTTATTTGAGCACCGTAGGTACTGAGTAGCCATTCATTCTATCCCATATTCACTTTCACACGTGGCACATATTCAGAAGCTATGATATTTAATTAGCCAAATTATCTAATGCAATGCCACATAACCAGCGTGTTCATGCTACGCTGTTGTTATTATATTTAAACTCTTTTCCTGAAAATGCAGTGGGCACCCTGAAACCAGTTCGAGGCAGCAGTCCCGCGCTCTCCCAACTGGCAGCCCACGTGACCCATGTGGCTGCAGCCACTGCGCCCACGGGACAGATTCCACTCATGGCACCCATCTCAGTCGTGGGCCACCTGCCCACGCTGCTGAGTCAGCAGTTCCTCTCGCCGGGTCTTGGTCCCCTAGCAGCAGCAGCGGCAGCCACCGGCGGTGGCAACGCGCACCACCACCACCACCACCACCATGCTGGTGCCACTGCGGTCGTCAAGCCCCTCGTCGTCGTCAGCCTCCCCAACGTGGTGGCCCAACCGGCAACCTCGTCTAGTGTTGGCACGGCACAGTGACACCCTCTTCCTCCTGCTTGGCGATGACTTTCCGCAGTGGTGGAGTGCAGTCTTGTTCCCTCCTCCTTTTTCGTTTCCACTTGTGTTGCCTTCTCACGAGCACCCCACCGGCTGTCTTTGTGTTGTCTGCCCAAAGAATATCTTGCACCATGCATGAAGCTGGAGCATAGAGCTCTAACAGAGTCTCTCAGGGCTCTTTTTATTGTTGTTATAGAGAACTTATTTGCCAACAATGCACTTGTAAACAGCGACAGAAAAACTCGAGTAACCTTTTTGGTGCTTGTGTGTTCCCCGAATCACGATTGTTTTCTTCATCTCGGTCAGCTTCTTCCTTTTGCCTGGATACGGCAGGGCTTCGAGGGTCTGTTGCACTTCAACCCTGTTGGGTGTCGTAAGTGTTCCATTCCAGACTGGAGAGCTCGATGTGTCGCGGATGCAAGAAAGTTAGAGCGAAAACACTTCTTGCCATTTTGTTTTCCTACTGCCTACTGGCTGCTTCTGTCCGTGGAAGGCATGTGTAAAGATTTCACAGCGATGAGCCTGATGTTGTTAAATTCTGCAAGAAAGGTGGCATGTTTTTGTTCTCTGTGTTCTTTACTTGTTTCTAGCAGCTTCTCTGTCCCTGTAAGTTCATTTCATTTATCAGGGACATATTTCTCAGTAGATGATCTACTTGATAAGAAAGAAAAAGATCTGTGGCAAGGTTTAATGGTTCTCTCTGCTCAGCAGTAGAATTCGCAACATGGCATGTTGGTTTGCTGTAGCACTTATACTGCTCACGGCATTGATGTTTAAGCTGCTATGCTTATTAGTTTATGTAGTCATCATCATTCATTTTGTGTCAGATGATGGATGATGATACATTTCAACCCTGATTTTTTTTTCTTCTTTCTCCCTCTATTTTTCCCTATGAATTAAAGCCCATCATAGCTGCCCTCGCCACCTCTTGTATTTTTTTTGTTCATTAACAGACTCAGAGTTCAGTGCTGGTTTAATTTGAAGGACTTTCACTTGTGCACTGAGCATGAAACTAATCTGCACCTGCCATTTCATTCACTGAACTGTTATAACTGGCACATGGACGAAATCTTGGCATAGCTTTACAATCAGCCTGAACATGAGATGCAAGAAGTTAACGGCTTTCTTACACAAGGTCAACTGCACGAAGGTAATTGTCATCCTTCCTCTTTACAGTCGGTGTGCTTCACAGTCATTGGTCTGTTTGTGGAGTGACAGGAGCCGTTGTTGGTCTTGGTAGCTTTCCTTGTGCTCCACTCTATCATGTCGGTGAACAGATTGATAAAGGAGCTTCGCATAGTGTGGTGAGATTGGCAGCCCAACCATCCTGGAACTGTGAACGTCTTCCTCACTCTTAGGAAAAACAAAGCCTACCGGTGTTTTCTGCTGCCTTTGACAATTCATTCCATTTCTGAAGCTTCCAAAAGAGTGCCTGTTCATGTGTATTGTGCACAAACTGTTCCTGTTTATTTTGTTGCTGCTGTTGCCTGTGACACCTTTCACTGACTCAGTGACTTCTGTTTTCTTTTTTTGTTATCTGCTTGGAAAGCGTGAATGTGTGTGGAATGAGGGCAAGGGGGAAGGTGTGGCGGTTTTTTTGTGCTCTTCGGAAGCTAGACAGTCTCGCCATTTTGGCCCCACGGGCTGTCACCTTTGAAATGCTCCAACTTCCCTTTTGCAGGTTGTGCTTTCGAAGCACTTTTACTAGAGCGCTGGGTGTGAAAGGGTGGCACTGCTTCACAAGCCTGGGCGCGCAGTATGGGGGGGGGGGGGGAGTCGTGGTGTTAATTAAGCGCCCGTGAGACCATTTGCTGGCTTGTCAATGGAGAGTGATACTCCCCAAGCTCTGTCATGTCACTTGAGTCCTCAAAACAGGATTTTTTTTATTTATTTATATAAGCTTTCACACCCGGTGAGTTCAGTGTGGTAGAAATGTGCTTGTTGCGTCTTGAGATGCGGGAGCGGCACTCCTATGTGAAGATCTCCTCTGTGGTCCAAAGAGAGTTGATCACGTTTTACATGTGTACACAGAGATAGTGGAAACGTGGAAGCACCTCTTGTGTACATCTTGTGTGCGTGGACTTGTGATTTCCAGCAACCCCATGCAAAGGTTGCTTTCAATGGGCAGTTGTACCGAGACTTGCAGTTGCGTGCAAGGACATTGATGAAAGGCCAGCTATGCTTTTTTTTTTCTTTCTTTGTCTTTTTTGGACATTGAACATTATTTCCTGCCCTTTAGGCTTCCTGCACTTGTGGTACCTGACAGATGGAAGAAGATTCAAGTAGTTCACTGATTATGCTCTCGAAGGAACATGACTGATTTCTTGTATTTTTGATTTCATGTGTTTTTTTTTTATATATAATGAAAGGAACAAAATGTGTGATTCCCAGCTCAAATTGTAATACTTACAACTCTTTCTTTTTTTTCCTCTGGTTTTTAAATATGTAAATGTGGAAAGGAAATAGTTCTTGTACTTTGTTTTACAGAACTTTGGGAGTGCTTAGATATAGATATTTTATGCTTTGCGGAAGCTCTTCATTATGTGCACTTTCATGAAACTGCAGTTTCAGGTTTCGTCGTGGTACAAACATTGCAGTAACTTTCGTAATAATACCATCATAATTACCTGTAGCCTCTATGGTGCCAGAAAAGGGCACTGGCCTGCCACAGAAATATTAGTGACCATTGTTTTCTAGTTTTCAGCAGAAGCTTGAGTAAATCACCAGTGTGATTGAAGCAGTAAACAAAGTCGGCGAATTAGATTAAGTTAAACACTTCCTAAACATTGCCATAGGCATGTTCACTGGGAGAGCTTAGTTTGTTTCCCTGCCTTATCTACCTTGTGGGCAGGGAATAGAGGTTTGAATTTATTCTTGTAGCATTTCTTATTTTGCACTCGGCGTATGGAAGGTTATACTGTATTTACTCGATTGTAACGTGACCATGATTGTAACGTCATGGATGACTTTCAAGTTGAAAAGTTCATGAAACAAAAATAATGAAACAATTGTGTGCATCAATGCATGTTTTACACAACTCAAATTACAGCATTTCATTGTAACACGAAGGTCTACTGGAGGTAGCAAAAATCTGGAAAGAAAGAGCTCTCCTTACATTCGAGTAAATATGGTATATCTCAGTTGAACTCGCAACAAAGAAACCTGCAAATTTTTTATGTCACTGATAGGGTTTTCTTTGCTCGCTACAGATGCGAGTTGAAATGCACATTTTGTTGAAATTGAGTCATGCCACCTGCGTAAATGAGCTTTTCGTTTTTTAATTTTGTTATTGATACTTGAAGGCAACAATGAAAACTCCCTGTGGGCACAGGGCAGCGTTTTTCTGCTGCTCTTAATTATTGTTCAGGATGGATAGCCTCAAGTTGTCGTAACCTCTGGACTTCTCTGTGCTGATTATTTAAATTACACCTTCAACATCTGTCTGTCTGCTTTTGTAAAACCTCTTGGACAGATGAAGCGGGTGGCTTGAAGAGGCATGGGCGGAGTGCTGATTGAAAGTCGAGGTTGAAACATGTATATGTTGCGTAAGTTATTGGAGAGTTGTTGTCCCCTCCATAGCTAGTGTGTTTGAAGTAGGTGTAGTTTGCTTAAATATTTTCTAACTAAAAGGCCACGGCATTTTTTCCCAATTGGGCTTCAATTTCAGTATTCACAACGTTGACCTAGGAGTTCAGAGTTTCTGCAGCAATTGCTAAACGAAAGTTCTGCTAGAGATATGCCAGTCAGGAGGAGGTATTAAAATTTCTCTCAAAGTTTCACAGCGAAGATTATACGCACCGTATGCAGTGGTGTAAGAACACTCCTTTCGAGGGAGCACCTCAATTAATAATTGAGTGCCAAGCTGTTGGGTGTTGGCTTTTATGGAATTATGGGCAGATTTTGAGAGTGCAGTTATATGCCTGCTCGGTTACCACATGGCCACTCGACTGCTGTATATTTCAGTTTCTTGGTATTAGATGTAGTGTACATGTTATTGAAGGCTATGGTGTAAGCATCTCTCCGATTGATCTAGCTTGCATAAAGACAGACATGAACTCCACTTGAAAATACTTGCGTGCGAGGTTAAAGCAGTCCAAAATCAGCCGTAAATCCTATTTTACATGGACTTGTTCAAGATCTAATAACAGTTTTATGAATTTGATATTCGTATACAATTGTAGTAAAGATGTTTATGGTAGTTGTACGTGACTCTCTACCCCTCATTTATCTATTTAAATCATTGGTGCAAATATATTAATGATTATCAATGCCTACCTTACTCAGTTTCACTTCCAACAAAAACCCTGTAGCTATGATTTTCAGCCTTGAGTAGTACTCCATTTGCTAAAATTCACGCAAATATGCTTAAAAGAAAATGTTAACAATGCTGTTGGCATATAAAGAGAGCAGTGAAAATGGGAAGAAAGGGAAATAACAATGATGAAAACAAAAGCTAGAAAAAAAAATGTTCAGTTGACCTACAGTCATCCTCGAAGTTGTAATGCACCCTGTAGAGGCACATTCAGCGGTAATGACCAAATAAGCAGATAAGGAATCTGCTGAGGTAGTTGTGAGGAACCATCTTTGTGAAGTCGCATTTTTCGGCATTGATGGAGGTCAAATCAAATGCAAGCATCAAGCCTGGCATTGCATCTAATTTTGCATAGCACGTCCAGTTTTCATGCCGTCTTTTTATCAATATTTCGATTTACTTCTATTAGATAATTAACTGTACTAGAGAGTGCTGCTTCATTTGCTGTATGGGAGGTGGTTTTTGCAGTATCTGTGATTGGCTGAAAAGGTTCATGATGGATATTGATGAGGGAACTACTAGGCTTCGATGTTTCCTATCGTGGCAGTCCAGCCAGGCATTTTGAGACCACCGCAGTTCGAGAATGAGAAGAGAAAGAAAATTCGTGGAATCCGTAGAAACAAACAGTTGCTATTTATATTTATATCTACTTTTTCTTTTTCTCTTTGGTTATCAGTTGATTTGGTCTCAAATGTATGCCAGCTGCTGGTGCTCTCAGTTGATTTGGTCTCAAATGCATGCCAGCTGCTGGTGCTCTGTTCTGCTTTCTTGTAGTTAAAACTGTAGACATTTTTGCCTGTGCGCTTCCACATAACATTTTCCTCCGACGTGTTGCTTTAGATTTAGAACTTTTAGTTTCCTTGTTTATATATTTCTACATGCTGTTGCAAACCTGGTGTCAGTAGAAATGAAATGTTGGTGAATCAATTCGGTTTCTCTCGCATCAGACTCGGGGAGTGGACAAAATGGATGAGTGTCTATTTAGTGCGTTGGGACGTTTGTCATTGAGTGTTTTGATTGCGTAGGAGTGGCGATGTACCATGTGAGGCTGCCATTCACTTGTTCCTTACACTCTCAAAAGTGCGAGATTAGCTAAATAATTGAATTTCTCCCGGATCGGAAAGATATGCTGACTTTTTTTCGCACTGCCTGAGCAGTGATGCCCGACATCTGGCAGTTCTTTTCCCTCAGTTTCATAACTGCACAGATGAAAAACAAGAAATAAAAGAAAGACTAGGAGGACAAGTAAGCTTGCAGAAACATTTCTCTAGGGGCCTTGATGTCTTGAAGCAATCAAAAATCATAAATTTACTAGTATAGAGATCCACCGTTTTGCTGAAAGGTTCGAAGGCTGTCCTTGGAATCACTCAGCCTATCTGACCTGAAAGCATCTAGCACTGTTTTCTACACTTGCTCATTTGCAGTCGTGCAGGGCATCTTCTTTATTTCGTTGTGCATGGCTAGTACTGAACAACAGGCATGAGGTTTTGTAGAACAGTTCGGACAGCTTTAAAGCGCTGCAGTTTTTTTTTTTCTTTTTATTAACTATGTGATTTCTGCAGCATACTTTCTGAATGCGATGCACGATCACTTTCAACTGAAGTTTCACCTCTTATAAGTTGTATAATTTATTGTTTGCACTGACTTTCCTGATGTTATTTTCGGCCCTTATACATATGTATGTAGATAATGCATAATTTATTTGTGTGGATGTGAAACGGTGGCTGCGAACTGCTTAATCTGAAGAGGCACCATGATGCGAATGAATCACTACTGCCTCGCATGTTGGTTTCTCTGCTTGTGTATCACGTCAAGCAAATGGATCTGCTTCAAACTTGCTTTTTGTACCTCATTATTGACTGGCCTATATTTTTTCTTGCTTTTTTTCTTTGTAAACAGCATGAGAGGCCAGACTTTCTCCTCCTCATCCTCACATTTTCATTTTTTGCTCAGCTCTTACAAAGCAATTCTGAGACCTGTCCACGCACTTAGCTTTGCAGAGGTTATTTGTTGTGAGAATTACTTTTATTGGTTCTGCTATTCAGGCCATACACCACTCTCTTTTTGACGTTATTGTCTTGTCATTATTTTTTGTGGTGTTGATAAGCAGTGATCCCCCTTTGTGTTGAATGAACTATTTGAGTTGTGTGTAAAAAAAATGACCTCCACTTCTTTACAAAGGGCTGTCCGGTGTCTCTTTTTTTGTGTTGTGTACGTTTTTGGAAGTAATGCAAAGCTTTGTGTGGAGAATGTGTGACTGGTGTTGCAGTTTACAGAATTGTCGTCGGTTGTTTATGTTGCACTGAGCAAAAAAAAAAAAAGCATTGAAAGAAAGGACACTGAGGATGAAAAAAGGATGGTTGTTTTCACGTTGACGAAACGAATTTCCTTCGTGGATGCTTACAGATTAGCACATAATTGCCAGCACGGATAAGGCATTGTAATATAATGTCTGGTCTCATGAGTGCGCTGAAGTTCAATATCTTTTGTATAGTGTTTGACGGACAATGACTGGCAACATTAACTATCTGCTGACCAGTTTTCTTCAAAATCTTGAAGTAGACAATGTGAATGTTTTCAAGATTATATTTGTTATGCATTTCTTTCCCACTAGTTTGTTAGTTTTTTTCAAGGGATATACCAACATACATTCTGGGTAACTTTGGCCATTCGTTCTCTTTGTGGCAATCTTTAATTCGCACCCCACTGTTAATGCTTTTTTTACATGGACATGTTTATGTTTCTGTGATCTGAGACCCATTTCTGGAAATAGAATTTGTATGCTATATGGAATTTGCTTGTCATGGTGGGAAAGACTTACAGTGCTATGCAGTCAGTCATTTGAAGTGGAACCAAGTGCGTCGAAGACAATTTGTCAGCTCAGGCAAACTTTATTGAACATCCTGTCACGGGTATCTGAGCATTGAGTGCATGTGGCCTCTTATTTATGTCCAAGGGGACTGGAGATATCAGTTTACTTAGCATGGATGTAATGAGCTACAGTCGGTGTGTTGTGCTGGTTTTTTCCCCTGTCGTCTGGGCCTCGCAGACAGAATCGACAGGCTCGAAACGTGCGGCTTCCGGACAAAAAGGTTTTCGCTATGTTTCACCATTCCTAACAAGTAAGCGAGTGTGTACATTGCTTCTCCTCGTTGACTACTGTCACGCCTTCCTAGACGGGGGCATTGTTGAAAAAAAAGAAAAAAAAAATGTATGTCATCCTCATCTCCATCCCATACAAATGCGTACACCTCCTTTTCATATGTCCAAAGGAGCAATATTAAGTTATTGCAACTATGCTGTAAGATATGTTTCTGCATTGTGTGTGCATGCTTGAAGTAACCAGTGTGAGTGTTTGTTGTGACTATATACATTTGTTGCACAAGTGCGTACATTCTCTTTGCTTTCTTTGTAATAGCTAAAAGCATAACTTATTTTTCTCTATTGTACTGTGCGACTTTTTCCTTTCTTTTTCTAGTATTAAAGGATGGCATGCGTTGTTAGGTTATTTATGGACTCGAGCCTTGTTTAGTTGACAAGATTTTCTCACCTTCTTTTTGCGAATGCGCTGTATACACACACATTGGTGTAGATGAATGTTGACATTCCATGTACATATTTGTGTAATATAAAAAAATGCTTTGTTTACCATTTGAACGAGTCCAACGTGTTCATTTCGTTTGGAGAATGCAGCAGGGTTTTGTAATAATGTATTGCATTAATTAGTTGATTATAGGCTATTAATTATGACCTGTAATAATTTATATCAGGAGTGCACTGATTAGTTTTAGGATTTACAAGCCTGCATATAGTCTCAAAGAGACATTGGAAACGATGAAGTCGACAATGTCTTACCCCTCCTTTCATGATTCCCGATGCCCAACTAAACCCATCTGGTACTGGTGCCCTTTTGCAGTCTCGTGAAATTATACATGAGGTCAAGCCACAAGCAATACATGAAATCAAGTTTTTTTAATTATTGAAGTAGCCATGTTTTCTAGTGAAAATGATGTTCTTCAGGCACTTTGTTGACTAGAGCATTGGTAAAAGACATATTGTTTAAGTTGCGATATTTAACATAGTGCTCTATTACAATCTGTATGGTTAAGTTTATAGACTGCGCTTTATTCAACATTTGAAACCTTCATGAGTTTCCTGAAATGTTTTTTTAACATTTTTTTTAATATCCATGTCAATTTCACATTAAATTTTAAATGCACAGAGAAGCTTTGCAAAAACAAAAAACCAAGACAGCTGCAAAGAGGACAGTGCTGCTATCTTCTCTGTAGCACTCAGTCTTCTTCAGTTTGATGTGCTGTTTCTTTAGCAAATAACCAGCAAGCTAAATTGGATATGCTGCTCAATTTATTTTAAGTGCAATGAAATTTCCAAGTAGGTAGTTCCAGGAGACACTTGTTTAATATTCTTTCTGACTGAGGCTGTAGAGTTGTATGTCGAATGGTTAATAACATGCTGTTAATGTGATCGAACAGCTAACTATGAAATGGGTCCACTGTATGTGGCACATACCCAAAAGCCCGAGAAACAGCCAACTAGGAAACCACACTCTTCATACCCTCATCTTAATCCTCAATGCAAATGTGTCCAGCCTTTCCATGCCACAATGTGCCATTTCTAAATGACATCGAAAGGTTTTTTGAGGTGTTACTTGGCACGGTACATCAACGAAACAGCAAACCTAAGGAAAAGAAGCTTCACGTTACTTCAAGTTGCAAATGACTTTTTTTTTTTTTTAATGGTGAAAAGTTTGAGTGTCTCATCAGATACTGGCCTTGAAAAATGGGACATGCAGTACAAAAGCCCACATGACCCGTAACAACTAGAAAAAAATATTGCAATTCGATATTGAACTGAACCCAGGTATTCTGCATGGCAGTGGGGTAATTGAACACAGAGTTATGTCAGTGCTTGGCACCACTTTGGAATAAAACCCTATGCAGTCATCATGTCTCGTGACGTCCTGTTTACAGATGCAACATTGCATGGCAGATTCATGGATTGCACATGGTGTCTCATCACATAAGACACATTTAATCAGCGTGTGACTGAAAGCTGCCAACCCATCGCAAAGAGCTTAGCTATGATTCAATATCGGCCATAGCATCGATAGTATGAAGCTACTCATGCGACACTTCAAGCTCGGACTACGATGGTAATGATAACATAGGCGCACCCATTGGCTTTTGTCTTCATCTGAGCTGAATACATAAGAGAATCTGTGAGTTTCTTTCTCTTGCATAGCTTTGGACATGCCAACCAGAGCATTAACAAAGCCATCATTTGATATGTGGGGTTTAACGTCCCAAAACCACCACATGATTAAACAAAGCCATCAAAGGACTAAGGTTGCACAAACCATGATCCATATAATTGTTCTACAATCAATCCCCGTAAACCATATACATTGTAGGATACAGTGAAGTACAACCAAATTTTTGTGCTCATACCAGCGTGAAACAAATGCACAAAACAGATATTAAATGCTATAAAGCAAGGGTCTCAAACACTGTGTTTGCAGGGCATATGCGGTCCACAGCTTCACAAAGAATAAAATGTTTACAACTTTTCTAAATGTCACCTGCATTATTTACTTGCCTCTTGCTATTATTAACGTTTTGTTGATGCAAGCTAAAGAAACGGGACTGTTCTCAAGCATTTAATTTAGATGGCACCTCATGAGGTCACTATATGCAAAAACATGACCGTAGAACAAAATATAAATTTTTTACGTGGTGCGTCCAGGTTTCAGTCATTCTGGAGATTAGTGGTGAAATGTTTCTTGAATTCCAATACCACATTTCCTCCAGAAATTATCTATTCATAAGATATAAAACATGCACTCTTTCAAGTAGAGGCATTAGGCAACGTCTGTTCACAACCCCCCCCCCCCCTCTTTCTTCGTCCTTGCTCACTGTCCAGGCACCTGTGGGGCAAAAATTGGGGGACCCTCAAGCTTCGCTTTTAAGAGTTGATCATGATAGTGACATCCTGTTCCTAGTGCGTACTGAGTTCAAAGTGGCTCGTGTCGGCAAAGGTTTAACATATGGCTGCATAGGTACTGTGTAATGGGTAGCATACTTTAAACAACGGCAATTGTGCGTGTGAAATTTTTTTCAACTTGCAATGCACCCACTATGTGGCCGTAAAAGAGAAAAGGTGCAGTAATGTGAGCGCCTTTTGGAGTGGGTGGCCCGCTTTAGACCATGAATTTATGATAGCTGCATGTCCTGACGCCCGATCGCAATGTACGCTTGTATTACATATTATTACTGCATTGTGACACATGCATACAGGATGCAAGTGTTTGTAAAGCTTGCAAGTTACTTTCACTGCATTTCCAAGTAGAGGAAGTTATTTTCACTGTGTTTCCAAGCATACACGTGACTCTGTGATAGAACAGTCGCTTGCCATGCAAGCGGCCCGGGTTCAATCTTCATTTAGACCCAGAATTTATTTTATTATTTACTTTATTTGCATCTTTCTGGATTTTTCGGTCACACACAAGTTGATGATTTTTTGCTCATAACCGTGGACACCTGACTTGCTGCGAAACAAGCTCTTTGACGCTACTGCATTAAAATTACACGACTGTGGCCCACTAGCTGAGGCGAGTTTGAGACCGCTGCTAAAAAGGTTAGTCAGTTTCTTAATTTAAGTTGAATAGAATTTCATAAATTATGCGTTACCAACTATTTTGTGTTTCACACTGCCTACATATTCAACAAAAATAATACAACAAACACGTATACCTTTATCTGGATTTCATATCCATACTATGGATGCAGATCAACTGATTGTACTTGAGTTCGTGGAGGAATATAATAATTAGCACCTAAAAGTAATCAGTTAGGAAATGTTCTATATGTTTCAGAAGGTTAGTGGCGATATTTAGGAGGCTTAATTTAAGGAATAATAGTTTATATACCTTATGGTTTATATACCTTATGAAATGCTTAGTGAAATCCAAAACAATACTGTCAGCACAGGATAAAAAAATCCAGGATTTTATGCAGCTGATGTGTCATAAAAGCAGGCAGAGTTTCACAGGAGTACAATTTTTCGAAACCATGCTGCACTTTAGTAAAGTACGAGTTCAACGGCAGAAAGTTTGTGAGGTTAGTAAAGATAGAATTTTTCAACAATTTGCAACGACTACTTTTAAGTGATATTGGTCTGTGATTAAGAGGTGCATTTTTGGAGCCAGACTTATAGATTTGAACCATCTTTCCTATTTTCTATTCCTTTGGAAAATGACATAACTCAATGATTGTTCAAACATTTCAGTATCATAGAACTAAGGCTGTAGGTGCTTTTAAGGAATTTTCAATAATACAGTTACAGCCAGGAGTGGAGTGAAATGACCAGTTATCTATTACTTTTATAATTCCAGATACTTCAACCATCAAGGAATTCATTGGCATATGTTTCACATTGGTACGCATTAGAAGTTCAATCTTACTGATTTTAGAAAACTGGCTAGTAAATCAATAACCTTCTGCCCTCCACTTTCTAATAAGGACTGTACCTTTTTTATTCTGGCATTTGTATATCGGCTGGTTTCTTCCAGTAAGAAACTTGGTATTCTATCCATCCTTGCTTTCCTTATTAAAAATTTTCTTATATCCAAATCTAATGCGGTTGGTGCGGAGACCATGACCTGAACCATGACCATGAACTGTAAGGAATGCCCCAGCCTGTTATGGTATAGGCTGACTCCCCTAGAATAGAACATGTTATCGATAAGGATGTGAAGTTACATTTGACATTTATCAGCAAGAACTTGCAAGCTCTACAACACACAATTTGCTGCTAGTTTTTAGCTGCATCATTTTATGATGCCTTAAGAGAAAAATGCTCTAAAACAACGAGAATTCGCTCTCCTCTTGTTATGCTCAAGTTGCAATAAATGTAAAATGGTTGTGAATTTTACAATATGCAGTACTCCTACCGAGCCAAACAGTATTTCTAATGTAAAGACAGAAATGAAACATTTACATCTTTAAACAAGCTTTGACTGTAGAGCAACTGAAGTGTTGACAGAAGTGGGCATATAAACAGAACAGTAACATTGTCACAAAATACTGCAAGCCACCAACCACATTTCATATTGTCACGATGAGTCACAAGTACTGGGGGATATATTGAACGACCGGGTAGCTAGCTTTAGGACGATGCGTCAGTCGTGGCTGGCTCTCGAGCCGAGAAGAGACACGCAAATCTTCTTTCTTTCCTCCAGATGGTAGAGCCGCTCTTGCAGTCGACCCACTACGTGTGGGTGGTGGCATTATCCCCCCTTTCGAAAAGAAAAAAAAAAGTCCCAAAAGGGGGAAAGAAAAGTACATAGCACCACCACGATGTTACGACATAGGCACGTGGAAAAAAAAGAAATTGGAAATTCGGATAAAGTAAAAATAGAAATGAACGAGCGTGCCAGTATAGGAAAAGTCAGTGAACGAAGAAGCAAGTTCACAAAAATAAATAAATAACACAAAGAACGCTGTACGGCAAGAAAAAAGTTATGAACAACGCGCAATAAATGGTTTCATGCGCAACACATGAACGACATCCGACCTCGGTCGTGTCCTACTCCGTGCCTGCGATGTTGAGTCCGGAACCACTTCGTAGTTCACGTCACTGACGCGACGTAACACTTTATAAGGGCCAAAGTACCGGCTCAGTAACTTTTCACTAAGGCCACGGCGGCGGACGGGCGTCCACACCCAAACTTGGTCTCCGGGGTTGTAAAATACTTCACTATGGCGGATGTTATAGCGCCGTGCGTCTGCCTGCTGTTGCTGGCCGCTGTGTAGTCGCGCGAGCTGCCGGGCTTCCTCAGCACGCTCTGCGAATTCATCGGCGTCAGTTGCCAACTCGTCTTCGTCTTGACACGGTAGCATAGAGTCCAGCATGGTCTGCACTTCGCGGCCGTAGAGAAGCCGAAATGGCGTGAATCGCGTGGTCTCTTGCACGGCGGTATTATACGCGAAGGTCACGTAAGGTAAGATCCGGTCCCATGTTTTGTGCTGTACGTCGATGTACATTGAGATCATGTCTGCGATGGTCTTATTCAGTCGCTCGGTAAGTCCGTTGGTTTGCGGGTGGTACGCAGTTGTCTTTCGGTGTCTGGTGTTGCTCAGTTTGAAAACCTCGTCCATAAGCTGCGCCGTGAATGCCGTTCCTCTGTCCGTTATTATACTGGAAGGAGCACCATGTCGTAACACGATGTGGCGCATGAAAAATTGTGCTACCTCAGAAGCCGTGGCTCGTGGGATCGCCTGCGTCTCAGCGTAGCGTGTCAGATAGTCGGTCGCGACGATCACCCATTTGTTGCTGTCCACAGATAGGGGGAATGGCCCAAGAATGTCCATGCCGACTTGGTCGAACGGCGTGCAGGGTGCTTCAATGGGCTGAAGCAAACCAGCTGGCTTAAGAGATGGTTGCTTTCGACGCTGACATTCCCGACAGCTCTTGACGTACTTCTTGACGCTTGCCGAAAGTCCTGGCCAATAGTACCTCTCGCTCACTCTGGCAAGTGTCCGTGAGTAGCCCAGGTGACCGGATGTGGGTTCGTCATGGCAAGCGAAGAGGACGTCGTCTCGCATGTCTCGAGGAACCACCAGGAGGTAGGTACGGTTGTTCGAACGAGCGTTCTTCTTGTACAGCACACCCTCTCGAAGGCAGAACGACGGCAACGAGCGGGATAAATGACGTGGTATGATTCTGCCCTGGCCCTCTAAATGATCGATGATCGGACGAATCTCTGCGTCATCCCGCTGCAGTTTACTCAAGTCTGATGAGCTAATGGCGCCCAGGAAGCCTTCGTCTTCCTCTGCTTCCTGACTGACGACATGAAGGGGTGCGCGTGACAGTGTGTCAGCGTCTTCATGCTTACGGCCGGACTTATGGATGATGGTGACGTCAAATTCCTGCAGCCGCAAGCTCCACCGTGCTAGCCGCCCTGAAGGGTCGCGCAGGCTTGCCAACCAGCAGAGGGCATGGTGGTCCGTCACTACCTTGAAGGGACGACCATAAAGGTACGGGCGAAACTTGGTGATCGCCCAAACGACTGCGAGGCACTCTTTCTCCGTAGTGGAATAATTCGCCTCGGCACGGGATAGAGAGCGGCTGGCGTAGGCTATCACCCTTTCGATGTCGTCTTGACGCTGAACGAGCACTGCACCAAGCCCAACGTTACTAGCGTCAGTATGGACCTCCGTGTCAGCATCATCGTCGAAATGAGCGAGAACGGGTGCTGATTGCATGCGCTGTCGCAGTTCATCAAAAGCTGCTTGTTGCTCATTTTCCCAGACAAACGGCGTGTCGTCCCTTGTGAGACGAGTCAGAGGTTCTGCTATCTGTGAAAAGCCATGAATGAACCGGCGATAGTAGGCGCACAAACCAAGGAAGCGCTGGACGGCTTTCTTGTCGACAGGAGCTGGTAATTCGGCAACAGCGGCAAGCTTGTCTGGATCGGGCCGGACTCCTTCAGCGCTAACTACATGTCCAAGAAATTTCAGTTCTTCATAGCCGAAGTGGCACTTCTGTGGCTTTATAGTGAGGTCCGCCGATCGGATAGCCTCCAGCACGCTGCGCAGGCGCTGTAGGTGCTGCTCGAACGTGGCAGAGAAGACCACCACATCATCAAGGTAGACCAGACAAGTCTGCCACTTGAGCCCTGTGAGGACAGTGTCCATCATTCGCTGGAAAGTTGCCGGCGCTGAACACAAGCCGAAAGGGAGTACTCGAAATTGGTATAGGCCGTCTGGAGTCACGAAGGCTGTCTTTTCGCGGTCTCGCTGATCTACCTCGATTTGCCAGTACCCGCTTTTGAGATCGAGAGAAGTGAAATAATGGGCACGACGAAGTCTATCCAGCGAATCGTCGATACGCGGTAGCGGGTACACATCCTTTTTGGTCACGTTGTTGAGCTTTCGGTAATCGACGCAGAAGCGTAGCGATCCGTCCTTCTTTTTGACAAGCACGACTGGAGATGACCACGGGCTGTTTGATGGTTCGATAACGCCATCGTCGAGCATCTCGCGAACTTGCGTACGTATCGCTTCACGTTCTTCAGCCGACACGCGGTAGGGGTGCTGGTGTATTGGGCGTGCGTCCTCGTACGTAATGATCCTGTGCTTAGTGATGGACGTCTGGCGGATCTTTGAGCAACTTGCGAAGCAAGACCTGTACTCGAACAAGAGCGCTCGCAGCGCAGTCTGGTTATCGGTGGACAGATCAGGATTGATGTCAATGTTGCTCATTGATGTGTCTGCGTTATCCACTACTTCTGACGTGGGACAGCTGGTTACGTTTGCTACTTCGTGGGCAAACGCTATCGAAGTGCCACGGAAAAGGTGTCGATGCTCGTTGCTAAAGTTGGTAACGAGCAATTCAGATCGGCCGTCGCGAACGTGTATTACACTTCTCGCTACACATATGCCTTGCTGCAGGAGGTGTTCTAAATTTGTCTCGGCCACCACATCGCCATCGCTCAAACCACAGCATGTTACGTCGACTAGAACACTGGCTCGGGGAGGAAGCGTCACGCTCTGTTCAGAAATGCGGAGTACGTCGACACGCATTCCCTCATCCTGCACGCTGATTGCTCGCTGGGCTGAGAACGTGACGCGGCGCTCTTGCAGATCAATAATAGCTCCATTTTCCTGTAGAAAATCAACTCCCAGAATGACGTCACGGGAGCATTCACGTAGAACAAGGCAGCTTGCTACGAATGTGTACCCTTGAATCTGTACTCTAGTTGTGCAGGCACCCAGTGGAGTTACGACATGGCCACCAGCTGTCCGAATCTGCGAGTTATGCCACGGCGTGATTACTTTCTTCAGCTGCGTTGTCAGTTTCCCGCTCAGTATGGAATAATCTGCGCCGGTGTCCACTAACGCATTAACTACGCAACCATCAATTGTTACTGCTATGTCGAGTGAAAGCCGGCTATCCTTTGCAGCAGCAGGTGATGTCGGACCAGTTTCTGTACGGTTCTGCGTCAATAGGAGGTCTTCAGCGCTTCGACGTTAAGCGACCCCGCCCCCAGAGGTCGCTTGGTCTAGTTTTCCCGACGGGGGCTGGGAGACCGTGTGGTAGAATACCGCTGGGGCGTTGATGAAAATCGCCTCGGTGATGGCGAGCGCGACTGGCGCCCGGCAGATGGTGGTGCATGCTGCTGGGAGAGGTAGTTTTCGATGTCGCGCGGTCTCTGGCCGTAACGGGGTGGCGGTGAGTACGCAGAGAAGCCGCGAAGCCCAAGACGGCGATAAGGACACTGGCGGTACAAGTGATCAGCTTCTCCGCAATGAAAGCATAGAGGCCGGTGATCGGGTGTGCGCCAGACATCGGACTTCCGAGGATACGAGTGCCGATCGTCGATGTACTGGACCGGCCGTACCGAACGATGGGCAACAGAAGCACTACGGCCAAAGGGCAGGGGCGGTGGCGTGTACGTGCCTTCGTAGTATGGTATGTGCTGCGCTGAATCGAGTGAAACTGCAGGGACAGGATGAACGAACAAAGGCGGCGATGCAGCAGGGCGTTTCAAGGCTTCCGCGTAGGTTGTCTTACGGTGGTATTCAGCAGGAGCTGGCGCAGCTGTATCAGGAGGCAAGGTGTCCCGGAGGGCCTGGTGCAGCTCATCTTTGATGACAGTTGCAATAGAGCTAACCGTAGGATGAGGTGTTACACCAGCCTTTTGCAACTCTTCACGTACGATATTACGGATGAGCTCACGTAAGGAGTCATTGCTGGTCCCAGCGGCGGCGAAAATGTCAGCAGTGGACATGCCACTGACTTGCCTGTCGTATTGGTTTGATCGCTGCTGTAGCATTTTTTCCATTGTTACGGCTTCAGACAAGAACTCCGCGACCGTCTTCGGAGGGCTTCGCACGAGGCCGGCGAAAAGCTGGTCCTTGACACCACGCATCAAGTGACGCAACTTCTTGTCCTCCGTCATTCTTGAATCTGCCCGTCGGAAGAGACGCGTCATGTCTTCGACGTACGCGGTCACAGTTTCGTTTGGCGACTGGATGCGGGCAAGAATAGCTCGTTCAGCTCTTTCTTGGCGGTCAGCGCTGGCATATGTCTGCAGAAGTCTACGAGAGAATTCTGGCCACGTTGTCAGCTGCTCCTCTCGATTTTGATACCACGTGCGAGCCCCGTCTTCGAGATAGAAGTAGACACGACCCAGTTTCGCCGCGTTGTCCCACTGATTCAAAGTTGGCTACGCGCTCGAAGTCGGCCAACCAGTCTTCAACGTCTTCGCTCTCCGTACCATGGAACGTCGTCGGTGCCCGTGGGCTTTCCAACGTATATCGGTTCGACGACGTGCTTCCCGTGCCGGTTGGCAAGGTTTGTACCGAAGTGCTGGTCATGTTTGTTGACGTGGTGGTAGCAGTATCGTTGACTTCCGGAGGCAATCCCCTGATTCGGCGGCTCGTCCGATGCACGGGAGTATTGACTGGCACTGGACTCGTATTACGGCTTCCTGGGGGGGTCTGCAGCATCCGTGAGACTACCCAGCACCTTCCACCATTTTGTCACGATGAGTCACAAGTACTGGGGGATATATTGAACGACCGGGTAGCTAGCTTTAGGACGATGCGTCAGTCGTGGCTGGCTCTCGAGCCGAGAAGAGACACGCAAATCTTCTTTCTTTCCTCCAGATGGTAGAGCAGCTCTTGCAGTCGACCCACTACGTGTGGGTGGCAATATGCTAGTCTATGGGAAGCACCTCACGCAGTCAAGATGCAAATGACTAGGGCCAAAGCATTATGTGAAATTGTTGTGTGTTATTGCATCAGCACATTAAGCCGTAGTGAACTGCTAGGTGTGCGATGCGAGTGTGCATGTATGTGCATTTTATTCACTCTTCCCACTCTCCTTCACCCATTACAGTTGGGTTAATAGTGCCATTTAATAATGAGCAGTATCAATCGTTGCTTTATAGGATTTTCGTTGCTGATTGTACAGGTTCTACAGACTGCATTGGAAGCAGATTGGGTTGAAAGAATGCAGGCAATGGCTGGCATGGGTGACACGCCTGTTTCCCACGGATTAAGTGTTACCTCTACTACTTCGCGATGTGGCTGCTAGATGTGGAAGTTTGTGAAAAAATGCATCAAATTCATTACTTTCCGCTAGCTTTTCTATGAAAATCAGATTGTGTGAACCGATTTCAGCATCAAAGATTTCGGTAGGGCTGATAACATTGGAGGCAAAAGTTTTGATTGGTATTCTGTTATTGTCAAATTAAACACCGTGGTAAAAACTTTGAAAAATGCTGACCAAGGTGAAGATATTGTTACAGGAAAGACAGCTGTATTTTCCTCCAATTAGGCAAGCAGCACTCGATACGATCAGCTCGTGCCAAGATATCTTCTGTCATCCTCCTCTTCATACACTTTGACACGATTTCACTGGCACATAGCAATGTCCTTCCAACATTTTGGCTCCCACATGGCATTTTTGTTGACAACAAAGACCATGGAGTTATATACAGTTTAGCACATGATGTAAGGTGCAGTTGTAAAACACAATAAGGTTTCAGTCGACGTGGTTGAAAGTGCGAGTCCTTGTCAAGACATTAAGTAACAACAAGCTCTTCAGTTAGGTTTCATTCACTTCAAAGTCAAAGTAAATATATTTTCACCTTGGTCAGCGTCTTTCAAAATTTTTACCGATTTTCCACCAAAACAGACTAGACTTCATTATTACCCTCGACTCATAAAATATAGGTATTTACCAATCTTCACGCTTCCCCAGAGAATCTCTGTATACATGAAATTTCTATAGAGTAAACACAACTTCAAACATTTAAAATTTTCAGTGTCAAGCCCGAGATAACTCGCGCTACACCACTAGCACAAGTAGTCTCTCCCTGCCACTTACTGGAGAACCGTTGTAAAAAAATTACTTCAGGCATGTCCCGCCGTCTATCAAGATCACAAATAAACATAAATTGCCAAAAAAATTTCGACAACAGATGGCACATTTTTCTACAGCCATGTTGAATCGCTTCTTTTCTTCAGGGTCTCGCCAGCTGAGCCATGGCAAGTTCTAGCTGCCTATCTATGTTTGAATTTTGAAGAATGCCGCACTAGAACAACACACTGAAGACTTCAGCATCCTAATCAGTGACTAATTATTTGCTTAGTTATTCCTAATTTGCTTGAAATGAGTTAATTTTTTTACTTGATATAAGTAAGTTTCGATAATAATTTCACACGCTCTGAAAAACATTTTAGTGAAATGCTGTGCTAACACGAAATTTCCATGCAACATGCAAAGAAAGACACTTGGCACGAGGTGCAGCATTTCCTGGAAGATCTGACAGTTATAGAATTAATGTCTATAATGTCTAGGGTTAATGCGTTAAAGCCTCAGCTGTACATGCAGAATCATGCAGAGCATCACTATGCTAATGCAAGTAAAGGTCTGTGGGTTCAGGTTGAAAAAAATGTGAATGAAAACAAATAAAGAAGTTTTAGCACCTAGTTTACAGCAATACACATTAGTGCCTTAGCACAACCGCTGCGTTATCAAGGAGAACATAGAGCACACCTGTTAAGTCTCCAGAACTGTGATATGTTTTGATAATGTGCGTCCTCTACCAATCCTGCATTATGTTCTATGAGAAAAGCAATCGATATTGTATCATTTAAAAAATGCACAATAATAAAGAAACAAGTAGTTAAAAGCAGTATAAACAAATTTGCAGTGAACTGTTCTGTGTCATGCGTGTGCTGCCCAGGAAACTGATTGGAAAAGCATAGAGACAGGACTAATTTGCAAACAGTTCAAACTGCTCAGCTATACTGCATCCGTCCCAATTTTCTGCGGGCACAGAACAGAGATAACTGCATCAACTTGCCAATAGCCTACATATCTATCCTAAAGCACATCACTAGTTGGCAAAGCATACTTGGAGAAAAAAGTGAAGCGCTCTCAAAAGCTCCGACACAAAAATGTGCAGCACAGTGCCTTTCATACTGTCGCTGTCGATATGCAGAATCCAAAACGATGCATCAACCTTGCTTCGTGCGGCAAGTTTTATTGAGATAAATTATAAGTTAAATGCGCAAAATAACCAAGATGACATGCTCGCCTAACGATATTTAACTATGTGCCAACAAACGTACGTGCAACCACCGTTTGCACTGCGCATGTGTGTCCTCAGATTATCATTGGAAATCATTGTCAGTCTACTCCTGCTGTGGACACAGGTGTTTAAACGAACTCTAACGCCAACTTAGGCTCCAACACTGATTCCAGAAAGGAAATAACAATATTTAATGCACGTATTCATGTTTGACGTTGTGGTGCATCAGTGAAATCTTTTCTGTCCTCGTCGTCACTCATATACTCCGCCAAGCTGGCCACGGACTGGTCTGTGTCCTCTATCTGCGTTGTTTTTACGGGGTGGGCGAGGTTCTTGTAGATGGCCATGGCCTGGACTACTGACGAAGTGACGTCGCCCGTGTTGGCCGGAAGGATGATGGTGTTGCCTTCCTTGGCGAGACTCTTGAAGGCCTGCACGTACTGCTCGGCCACCATGAACGACGCGGCATTGCCACCGACTGGTTGTCCCAAGGAGCTGGCTATTCGGCTAAGGGCCTTGGCCTTGGCCTCAGCTTTGGCCAGCGTAGCGTTAGCCTCACCCTGCGCTTTGTTAATGAGCTCCATCTTCTCGGCTTCTGAGGCGAGGATGCGCGCACGGCGCTTGCCCTCGGCCACGTTGATATCTGCTTCTCTTATTCCTTCGGACTCGAGGACGGCCGCCCTCTTCTTCCGCTCAGCTTCGACCTGCATCTGCATCGCTTCGTGAACCCGCTGCGGCAGGCGTATGTCGCGGATCTCGTAGCGCAGACACACGATCCCCCACGCACCACTCGCCTTGTTGATGGCGTCCACAATGGCAATGTTGAGAGACTCCCGCTCCTTGAAGACGCTGTCGAGCGCTATCTTGCCGAGCTCGGAGCGCATCGTCGTCTGTGCGAGCTGCGTTATGGCGAATTCGGGGTCCTCGACGCCGTAGCTCGCCCGATACGGGTCCACCACTTTCAGGTAGAGAACGCCGTCGATGTTGAGCGTCACGTTGTCTAGCGTTATGGCAGACTGCTGCGGGATGTCGATGGCTATTTCTTTGAGCGACTGCACGTAGCGTACACGGTCTATTACGGGAAGCAGCAAGTTCAAACCGGGCTCCAATATTCGCGAGAACTTTCCCATCCTCTCAACCACCCATGCTTCTTGTTGAGGTACAAACATAATCACTGTGTTGATGGGAGTAGTAGACCTCTGCCGCGAACAACGAGTAGTCGTTGACACGACGCTGCGCAGGAGAGTTCTGCAAGGTGTTGCTCTTGCCAAGGAATACATGCTTGCACGCCTTAATTGCCTAAACAATCGAAAACCGACCCTTTGAACGGCACAGACGAAACCGGTCACCGGCAGGACATAACGCTGCAAGATGCTTCTCCACAAAACACCTACCAGATGCCCAGAGTTGCTGCTTGTTAAGAACTCGCGGCTGCCAGAGATAGCGAAACTAATGTAGTATTTGTTGACTTCATTAGCCAATGAGGCTATAAGTTTAAATTTCAAAGTTAAGCCGTTAATTTTGTTTTGGGTTAGTTCTAGTGTGAAATTTGCACACTCATATTGTTAGTGTAGTTAGACAAGGGCTCTCTCATTCACCGCTAGCATCGGTCATGGGCACCGGCAGGTAGGAAATGTGCTATGCAGAGAAGCAAAGTCGTACGTTTTTGCTTTTTCAGGATGTTCTGTGCTCCTAAACGCTGCTTGATGTCGCCATTCTTTCGCGTTTGAAAACTTTAATGGGAAGAGAATGAACACAGAAGTGCGTTTCCAGGCCTCGTTCAGCCGCCAGTGCTGCAGTGTCTAGCTTCTTTGGGGATGGGCCCGAAAAACAAACGGGCTCCCATTCGTCGGGAATACAAGTCTCTCACTAAGGATGCCCTCCGCCAAGAACTGAAATACCGAGGCATAAAATCAACGGGCAAGAAATCAGACATGGTCAGTGGCATGTCGCAGCGCTGCCAGAAACACTGCAACGCATGATTGCCTGCTTTCCCCTGAAGTAATTGGCCGTCCAACTGAATTGGATATACGACTCCCTTACCTTAGAGCATATGGCAGTGTTACCTAGCTGCATGGTTTTTGCACACCTTCCGGTATGATTAATTTACACGTTTTGCCCCTAGGCTATTTCTTTAGACATATGGTGTAAGCTAGCGCAGCAGCCGTCCTTGGAGCGCCTCTTTCATAAGATGGTTAAGGGGTTGGGTACAGCGTGAAGAGGACACAAACAGAGTACAGGAAACACAAATCAAATGAAGTAAGACATTCGCGCACTCTAAAAGTGGCCGATAAATGAACTCTGCATTCAGCGAGAGGGGTACCGAAAAGATTATCACGGAGCTGCGGTTGTCGAGTGCAACTAAACCACTTCAGCAGTTGCTATCTCGAGAGAAACAGCGCTTGAATAATTTAAATCTGTGAAATCTGAAACAGAGAAACGTCGAATCATACGCACTTTCTCTGCTAGCTACGTTTCAATAGGTAGTCGTTCTCGGCGCCAAATGGAACACGTTTCGGATTTATTTCCTGCTGTATAATTGCTATACGTCGCGTGTTCTATCAACTGCTGATCCAGCGAAAACGACATCCGGAATCACCAGCCTTTCAACTGGCCAGTCGTATCGACGACGAGCAAGGGACGCCGCTGGCTGCCTTGACCATGACCTACTACACTCCTGACCTGTTCAGATAGCGGGGTTCCTATGGGAGCGCGTGTCCCCGCTCTCGTTCAACCGCTCACCATTGGTGGCGCTACCTATAACCTGTTCGTCTGTTTCTTTACGGTTGTTTTGTAGGCGCTGGTATAAGAATGCCTGCATTCTGTAGTGAACTGGCGGCATATATGTGACTATTTCTTCCCATACATTGCTGGTTAAGCAAGGTGTTCAGAGCGCTTGAGTATTTATAGCACACTGGTTGACAAACGTGGGAACCCGTAGATTTACACGATGTAGGGCAGCCTATGCGTGGTAGCGTGCATTTTATTGCAAAAAAATTCTGAATGTCTTTTAGTATTATTATTTCTGAATAATTCTAAATTTTGGATCATAAATACGCACTACGAGTGCTTTGTTGGTCAAAATTTGACCACAAAGAGTGAAGATGACGTCAGCGAGCAGGTGCTGACTAGCGCCACGCCGCTCGTAGGTTACGGCCCTAGCGGCAGAAGGTATGAACTAGAACGTGGGCGCTGGAAGAGGTGCTCTCTGGGCAGGTCAGGAGTGTAGTAGGTCATGGCCTTGACGACGGATAAACGGGCGGACGTTACGCACCGGCACGCTCGGATACGCACGCGTTGCACTCCTAACTTCCGTTGTAGAATAAAGAACAGTCCAATCACGTGTTTCCACTTAACGATGTAAAAGAGGAAAGAACGGATGGGAGAAATGAATGCGTCTGCACCTGCTGCGATAGTTTCGTTCTTTTCGTAGAAACAGCTGTAGTCTTCGGAGCCGCTCGGGGCCTTGCACGAGAGCTACGTGCCCGATTTCACCACCATCAAATGGACTTGTGAATGCACTGTGTGAGTCGCTGTCTGTTAATGCACTCTTCTTCTTCTTCTCATCTGGCTGTCGCTGCCTTACTTTTGTTTTCATACCGGCTCGCTTCATTGTTGTAGGATTTTCCTGCTGGCTGCGAAACCGCGCTTAGGGAATCTTTAGCTTTCACCGCCAGGAAAGAAAAGTCGTCTGCCACGTCGCCTTAGAAAAAAAGTTCTGTGCAGTTACTGAAATGTTCACTCGTGCGATTGAGTCTCATCGTTATGCGGCACAACTCTGAGGTTTTCTCAATTTGGAGAACTATAAGGCTGGCACGCTGACTCGAGGTAATGTCGTTGCCGACTTTCCCCTTTTGTTCCAGGTAGCGCGCTCGTGTTCTCGGACGAGCTTCGCAGTCAAGCTCCGATTGCGCCGCTGTGTAGTCACGCGCTTGGAGCTTATTAGTTGAAGCCGTGTGTCCATGTGCGTAGTGTCGTGTGCACAGCGTGATTAATTAGAGAACGCTTATTTCGCGGCTTGTTTCGCGGTGCAAGTAGTGGCTATCGTCGCGGTAGCGTTGCGCGTCGCAAGACGCCATGGTGAATCCTCCGTTCGTAAGTATGAGAAGCGAAATTCAACCAAATTCCAATGTCATCGTTCGAGCAGACGAGATTTAGCTCTAGCGGAAGGTGATTGACCCGGTCGCCCGGCGAGTGTCGTTGGCCGTGCGCACATTGGTGTGTGGTCTGCGTTGTGCGCCAGCGATCGTCACATGGCGTGATCGCATGAATCGGGTATTCGCATCTTCGTCACACGCGGCGCTTACCATCACAATTGAGTGCAAACGCTCGCGCATTCGTCGTACATGGGTGGCATGATTGATGACCTTGTGTCACGTACGTGTGACTTCGTCATCATTTCCTCTGGGGCCACATTCGTTTCGAAATGACGTCCAATGCGTAACGGCGGAGTACTCTTCTTAGTACTCTTGCTACCCTCAAGGAAAAAAAAAAATCTGGCACATAGTGTCACAAAAATACGTAGCTCTGGTGCATAGACACGCGCATAGTGTGTTGCGAAGTTTCGTTCTGGTTGTACTGACGCTGGCCGTTCCGTAGCTGCCAGTGTATTACTGGCCGACAGCATCTTAACTATTTACGCTAATGCTCTTTAAAAAAGTGGCATTAGTTACCTGCATTCACATTGTATGTATCACCTGAAATAGCATAAGTTACCGATGTGGATAGTATGTCGCTAAGTGCGCTCTGTCCTATCTCTCTGCTCCATCTTCCTTCTGAAATCTTCCCTGCGCACTAATGAAGTATATTTCTTTCAAAAATGCAGCATGTCATCGTCAACTTGCATGCACGTGCATTTAAGCAATGAAAAATGTCTCTGTGCCAGATTTACCTGTTGGTTTTAGTGAACGTCGATAACATTGTTGATTATCGTTAAGCTTGGTAACCTTCTTACAAGGGTCTTAAAAGTTCCCTAAACATTGTTTGTCTAGATGAATCTGTTAAAGGACCATCACACGCAAAACCCCAGAATCAGCTTTGCTTGTGCCAGCGTTGTTTTGTAAGCCAGTTTGGGTTCTCTTACAGGTCCAGTGATTTGTGTATGCAAACTTTGGGTACACAATATTTAAAACTCTTCAATGCCCTTGAAGTTCATTTTATGTGCAGCAATTCGAGACAAAGTGGTATGGGGGAGAAAGAGTTTTCTTGATTAAAACTTCTCATACAGTCACGTTTATGAGAGTTGATCGTGTTATTCCAAAATGAACCAGCAGCAACCTGTGTAGCTTTTTATCTTATTCTGCTGTGAAAGAAACTTATGTAGCGCGAGGCGAAAAAACGAACACCGGAAGGAATAGACTGAGAAGACAGAGCGCTGTGTTCGTTTTTTCGCCTCGCGCTACATAAGTTTCTTTCAAATGTTTCACCAACAAGCCCACATCGCCACTCTTGTCTGCTGTGAAAGCTTAGTTAGTGTTCTTCTTTCCAGTTCCTTACATTCAGTATATCCTACAAAGTCAGGGTTTTGACGAAAGCCCACCTGGTTTGGAAGTAACATGACACAATTAAAAAAACCACTGACCATGAAAAGGAGTACGAAAAAGACATTTTGGCTACCCTGATGGGAGCCTTGTTTGTACTAGGCTCAGGGGAGCTGAAACGTCTTATTTGTACTCATGGTCGATGTCCTTTTTTTTTTTCTATTAAGTCTTATGGTGAGACAAAGAGAGGCATTGTATGGTCACTTGTGCGAATATTTTTCTGTCATGGCCATGTTTTTCAGAACAAGTGCGTCTGCAATAGACCAATTCCACAGCAAATGTGGCAGTGCTGCCACGAACAATGTAGATGCTGGTGGTAGCAGTAATCTTTAGTGACAGAAGAGCTACTGTGATAAGCATTTATACATCATGACAAACCCAATGAGCCCTGGAATTAACACATAAGGGGATGAAAAATTGAAAGATTTCTTGAGATAAATGTGGCCTAGGAAGGTCACCGTCTTCCTTGAAAAATGAGGTGGAAATGTCCATACCTGCCATTGTAATTTAGCAGCCGACGTGTCGGACTGCTAAGCTCACAGACACGTCGGCCATATTTCAAGGGGGCAACATGCCAAAACACCTGTGTACTGATATTTAGGTGCACACTAAAGAACCCTGAGAAGCCAAAACTAATCCAGAGCCCTGGACCATAGTGTGCCTCAAAATTGGATCTATTAAAACCAACAGACAATGAAGTTATGGAAGGTACCTGGGACATTATTGTTTCATTATGTTGTGTCTGACAAAGAAACAAGCTCCTGGTCAATCAACCTCCCCCCTTTTTCTTTCATTCATAGTGAGAGTCTTGCCAGAAGATTTTATTTGAGGTCACAAGTAATATGCAAGTGTTTATTGGTCAGCTGCCAACTCGCTATAAGATCACATGCTTGGTGGTGCCAGCTGGCTAAAAAGTGTTCCACACTCACCATCATGGCTGCGGGCAGTTCTGGCTAACGTTTCGAAGATTACACAAATTTTAAACACCTAATAAATCATATGGGAAAGCGACTATCACTGTAGATAAATTGGCAGAGCATCAGAAGAGTTTGAGTCAAGCCTAGTTTGTGTTTACTGCTTGAAATCTTGACCACTAACAAAGGGAAGAGCAGCAAAAGGAATAACAACACTGGTGGTAAACTTTCAACCGATTTAGTCGCAGCAAGATTTAGCTGTGTATAGACAACTGTGACATGTGCAGAACCTAACACATCTACTGATCAGTCTTCCGGGACAACGACCTAATGAAATAGTAGAGCATAGGACACATGATTCGAAACTTGTGGGTTATGATCCACCAATGGGTAGGGCTATTTTGCACCCACTTCAATTCAGTTCGAGTTACATCACAATTGCTATACTACGCTTAAAACCTACAAAAAATCTCCCATGTACTTTTGTTAAGATTCAGTGTCTGTTGGTTTCGTAATGTTGAGTCTAACTACATGGGTGAGCCCTCTGTCTAACCTGCCACGGTGGTCTAGTGGCTGAGGCACTCAGCCCCTGACCCGCATGTCGCAGGATCGAATTCTAACCACATTTTCAGTGGAGGTAAAATGGTTGAGGCCCATGTTCTTACATTTAGGTGCACGTTGAAGAACCCTAGGTGGTCGAAATTTTCAGAGCCCCCTACTGCAGTGTCTCTCATAATCGTGTAGTGGTTTTTGGGACATCAAAACCGAACAATTATTATTAGAGCCCTCTATCTGTCCCTGCCCTCTTTTGTCCATAATGGCGTTCTTTTGTTTTTTCCACGATGTTGCCAGAATGCAAGTGATGCAAAAAAAAAAACAGTGAGGGCTACAGTCATTTTGGCGGAGCTGTGCACATGTGCTCTGAACACGACTGAATATGTCTCTGCTTCTGTCTCATAAAAGGTTTTTCGTCTTTCTCATGTTGACTGTTGATATGATTATGAGGTAATATTGGCAATATTTATGCCATTCTTCACTAAGGATTAAAAAAAGGTTAATTGTGCACTTTTGTGGGCCCTCCCAGGTGAAGAGGCTGAAAAAGTGGGACCAAGACCAGATGGCAGCCGACGCAAGTGATTCTGCCAAGGTTGATTTGTCGTTGCGCCAGCGCAAGACTTCAGAGTCCTTTGGTGTAGTGACTAATGGAGGCGTGGCAACTACGGCCAGCTCGCAACAGGAGGCCCTTCGCATGGAGCTGCTGGCTGGATGTGATGACCGAAAGAGCCTGGTGCTCTGGCGGAGGCCCATCATGACGTTGCGTTATTTCTTCAGTGAGCTGTTCGTGCTTGGCCTTGACATGGGTGCAAGGCAAGTCAGCCCTCCCTCTCTTATGCAATAGGGTCAGAGAGTAGATGAAAAGTGTAGTGTTGGCAGCGTTGTACACGAGTGAAAATACCTTGATGGATGCAAAGAATAAAACTTGCTGTGGTTGCCAGAATGTAGTGCAAAACTTATGGATGCATATGACGGCAAGAATTATTTAGTGCATGCGTAATGTGTTTCCCATAGTGCTTTGTCTTGCTTGGCGTCTAGTTGTAAATAACATTGGATTTTCATGCAGGCTGTGGCGAAACAGGAAACAAGTCTTGGCTGCATTGTTAGTATTACTTCTGTGCACTATTGCCTACTACATTGAAGGATCTCATCAAAAGGTAGTTAGTGTTTGTACAAGTCTACTAATGATATTAAAGCTGTGAAAAGGGAAAGAAATGCATCATTTTCATTACTCATCCTTCAGTCAATTATTCATACTGAAAAAGGAGTGTGAAAATAGACATGAAGTGTCATTGTACGAAAAATCTTTAGCCTGTTCCTCACTGCACCTCTAACAAAAAAAAATATATTATTTCTCAAAAGCCTTTTTCTTTTTAATTTGGGCCTTGTAATGAATGATGAAAGCTAAAAGACTGGACGCCATATTTGTAACCACTCTTGACCATCCTTAGATTCCGAGTGCATTCAGTGCTTTGTTCTTTCTTCTACTACTGCTTTGAATATTCTTATTTACAATGTTTCAGATTTTTACTGTAGGCAGAGAAATATATCAATGCTTTAGAGCGTATCTTTTAGGTTGATACCACAAGTTACAAGTTGCTGTTGTTATTTAAAAGCACTGTTAGGCTTTACGTAGCAAGGTTACTACAATTTATGCACCTCACAGCGAGTCTTTTGGCCATAGTACAGCTATGCTATACCTGTTACTGCCAATTAATTTTGCGATTGACTACTCACCATTTGTATATTGAATTATGGCCACGCTTAGTGTTAGTGCTTATAAACTTCATTTTAAGTGCTAAAAAAAGGCTTTCTAAGGCACCTTGTTTTGTTTTCTTAGGATCAAGTGTGTCCTTACGTTAGAGGCGTGCATGTTGTGAATTATTTTTTTCCTTCCCGTGCAGTACATAGCCTTCATAGAGAAGAAAGTGCTCTGGTGTGCCTATTGGGTAGGCCTCGGTGTTCTCTCTTCTGTTGGCCTCGGAACAGGCCTCCACACTTTTCTGTTATACCTGGTAGGTGCATTGTGTCCATTTTGTTTTGCTTGGTAGAAAGTAATGAATGGAGACTATTTTTTAAGAATATTTGCTGTCTTCGTTGCAACAGGATTGGTACAGAAAATCTGCATGTAATGATGAAAAACTAAGTAAACGGGACATGTAGAAAATAAATATCGGATAACGTGTTTTGCTTACTAACCGCTGTAAAGCACAAGCAACAAATACAGCAGTATGCTGTGTAGAGCACTGTAAAAAAACCTAAATATTTACAAAATGTATATATCATAAAGGTGCTTAGCAAGTTATAAAGAAGTGTTAATGTTCTTGGAATCAAAGAGAAATGTGCATGAAATCAAGTACATACAACGGTCACTTCATGTGATATTCTTAGTCTGCACTGTGGCAAGTTTATATGTCTCCTTTACACTGAAGTAGCCAAATAATACCAAGTTCAGTAGTAAATTTACTAAGCAAATTTTGTTAGTTTCTAAGGCATTTAGCTTCTAAGGAACTTCAAGTCAACAAAGTATTTTGGAACCATCTTCATTGAAAAACCAGATTTCAGGCCTTTAACTACATTTTCTCAATGTGTTTTATATTGGTTTGTAATGTATCCCATGTGGTATTGGTGAACTCTAATAATGGTTCATAGGGTATTTGCATTGCTTAGACAGGTTGGGTTGTTAAAATCTTGTTTAGCAGCAAAGTAGCCACAACTCATTTTGCTGTACAAATTTAGTCTGTATGGAGTCCTTGGCAAAAGTGTATGATATTTCACTGTGTCATTTTGACCTAGCATTGTTGACTGTCTTTTGATTAAAGTCAACAATGTCATTAAAGTCAACAAGCACATGAAAGGTTATGATCTCTTTTTAACCTTTTGCATGGTTAATTTTGCTTTATTTGTCTGCGTGGACATGAATTTATTACAGTTAAAAAAAACTTGATCTGTTAGTGCCCAATTTTGCAACGTTCTTAATTCGACGAAGAAATGTTCATTCTTCGGCAGGTACCCATAGAGCTTAATTTTGCTATCTCCTCAAGTGAATTAAACTAACTTGGCTCCTAACCTGAGTTTTTTTTCCTGAAATGAATGAGCACAAGTGGGGCAGTTTCTTTCTAATTTGACGCAGACAAGTTTTTCTTTAGTGCATGTTCTAACGCTGTCGATTTGAAACGTGTAGCCACCTCAGTCACGACAGTAGTTTTATATTTTGACAAGGCTGAGGCTAGGCCCAGGCAAAAAACATCGGACAGACTGAACAGTTCGTAAGCTCCCTTACCTTACACATGGTGCTTGGGGCAGTGGCGTTTTGTTGTCCCTCTCTAGAAATGCTTCCCAGCAACACAATGACGATTGCCTTCGTTATTCCTTGGTTTATGTGACTGATAACATTGATCACGTCCTCGCGCAACATTTTTCGCTTGTTGGTCTGCTCGCACAGTCACCCCTATCGTTTCCTTATCTTCGTTTGTCGGCAGCCTGTCACAGCTTAATGTTACCGTCTACCTGTACGGCATTGCACAATCATGGCAATGCAATCCTTTTCCTGATTTTACAAATTTCATGATTTAACTAGATGATACAAGTTAGGTCATCTTTGTTAAATCAGGTTTCAGCTGTATTATCTTAGGGCATGGGCATTTATGCTATAATGTAATTATGTCATCAATTTTTATGCATGTGGTTGTCGGTTTATTGTTACGACCTAATAGTGGTTCACATTGTATAACCTATTGTTTGAATTCCTCCAGGGTCCTTACATAGCCGGAGTAACATTAGCAGCTCACGAGTGTGGCACTGTGGATTTTCCCGAACCTCCTTACCCTGATGAGTAAGTACACATCACATCATTGGCACTATGGTTACAACAGTTGTTAATATTATGAGCTACAGTGTACCATGTGTCCAAATAGTAATTGTAGTGCGTGCTGGACATATTTATGCAATGTCAACATTTAATATGAATGTGTAATGGGCGGGACTGTATTTGCTATGTCAGCCCCAATGCAAACGATTATAGAGCATTTCACAACTGTGCTTTCAGGATAATCTGCCCTGAGGAGTCTAGTCCTGGTGCCCATGTCGGCATCTTGAAAGTGATGAGCAAAGTGAGACTAGAAGCATTTATGTGGGTGAGTAAAATGCCTGCATGGTTCCTTTTCATATTTGAGTGGATCGCTAAGTTATGCATTGGAGGCACGAGCGATGGCGCACTGCAAATTTCAAACCTAAGGATGCAACACTAAAGCAACGTGGCAGCACAGCGAGGAATAGTGGGACGCATGACTGATTGCATTGAGGCCTCGTGTAGTCTAACCTAACTCGTCGGTTGATGTCACTGGTGTTGTCACCAGGAGCACAAAGTTAACAGACGAGACATACAAAATTTCTGCATACTTTACCACTTTTATGGAAATTCACTTCAATCTCGTTTCTTTCCCACTACTCTATCTTGCCAGAAGCTCCCCGAACAAAGCGTCTTGCTGTCTTCTGATAGTCCCTTGTCATTAGTAGTAGTAGCTGAAAGTGCTCAAAATGATGGTACTTTTTTGTTCTCTTAACGATAGGAAGTACTAAGGATAATTAGTCCACTTTGCATAACTACTATATTCACCATGTTTGGAATTGCGAGCTAGAGTTACCTTTGTGTAACAACGAGAATTTGTTTTGTGGTATACATTAGACATCAGATAGGCCTCGCAGGGACGTAGGAACGCTGTGAATGCTAATTAAATGTGCATTAGAGAAGTGAACAAAAGAGGAACATCAGTTGAAAAAAAAAAAATAAACTGGGAATAACGAAGCACATGCAAACAAACCAGGATAATCAAACTTGGGAGCATGCTTCTTTCAAGAAGTATCACAGCCCACCTATGCAGGTTAAATAAAGTCTCAATCATAAAAATATGAAACCTTACCTTTATATTGTCTGTTAATGTGTATGTTCTAACCACGTTGTAAAGGTAAATTAACCAAGTAATTTAAAGTGAGTTAATTTTTTGAAAACAAGTTTAGACAGAGACGGAAAGTGACAAAGAAAAACAATTTAGAAAAAGGGTTGAAGGGTGAATTCAGGCTTTTTGTTAATGTAGCCTAGGGAAGATAAACAGATAAAGAGTGAATTAATTTCTGCAGGGAGCAGGCACTGCATTGGGAGAACTGCCACCATATTTCATGGCAAGAGCCGGTGAGTATCTTGTGCAGACTTCAGTGCCCATTAGCACCATGCCTGCGCAAAAATGCAAGACTAAAGGAGACAAATAATTTTATTTTTAAGCGAGGTTGTCTGGCAATGAAGACCTCGAAGACCTTGAAGAGTTGGAGGAACTCATGGAGAAAGAGAAGAGTAAAGACCTGGTGAGCATTCGGTGTTTGGGTTTTTTGTGTATTGGCGTAATTCTGCTGCGAACTGGCCCTGACTTTGAATGTTCAATTGCAGTCTGTTCTGGACAAGGCAAAGCTGGCCGTGGAAAAACTAGTGGAGAGAGTCGGCTTCTTGGGTATCCTGGCCTGTGCCTCGGTTTGTGCTTTGCTTGGTATTGGTAAATGTTTGTGGCACTACATAAACCCGGCAAGCCCCATTTAATTTGAGATGTGTACCATTGATTACGCTTGTTTGTGTGATATTGCTCTATTCTGTTTGTTATTTGGGTGCATGTTAAAGAACCCCAGGTGGCCGAAATTTTCGGAGCCCTCCACTACGGCGTCTCTCATAATCAGATGGTGGTTTTGGGACGTTAAACCCCACATATCAATCAAATCAATTATTCTGTTTGTTCAATGTCACTTTCGTGCGTGGTTGGGTACGACCCACCTGCTTTGATCGAGGCTGGTGGAGATCCGTTCAATTTAGTGAGAGCTATGAAGCCATATCTTGCCTGCCATCAAAGTAGTAAATCAACTTGTGCATATCACACTTCTCTGCAAGAAATGATGTGTGAGAAACTGTGGTGTTGTAATTTTCTTGGAATTCTTAATTAGAATAAACAACTGAAAGAACTGTCAGTGAAGGTCTGAATTTTTGCAGGGATCTAATAAATAACTTGCTGATTCTGGAGTTAATGTGGTAGTATGAGTGTCATTTCTATATACTGGTAATTCTATGCTTCCAGTGGCATGATTCATCACCAATTACTGCTGGGCCTTTGACGGCATCTCAAGGGGCTGACTTGGCTTGCGCTCTCTTTTGTTCGTTAATTTACGGGTGTTTAGGCTACATCTTGACACTTCCTTGTTGTATGTACCGCAGATCCCCAATCCACTGTTTGACCTGGCCGGGATAACTTGTGGACACTTCCTGGTTCCCTTCTGGACCTTCTTTGGGGCCACCTTGATTGGCAAGGCTGTCATCAAAATGCACATCCAGAAGCTCTTTGTCATCATTGCCTTCAACGAGAACCACGTTGAACTCTTGCTCAAAATGCTCAGGTTAGCTATTATTACCTCTGACCTGTCTGTGCAATGTATTATACAGTAGGGCCTCATTGACTCGACACTATAAAAATACAAAAAAAAAAGTTTAGATCAGCAGGATCTGAACAATACAAGCTCATTGGCTGCATAAGGCACAAGTCGAGTTTCCAAGGTAACAGTGGTAGTGGATATTCTCTATTGATCACTTTTATTAATAGGCTTGAGTGCTGGCCCGAAAGTCACAGGTTCGAATCCTGGTCACGGGGGCGGCATTTTGATGTAGGGGATATGCTAGAGGCCTGTATGTTTAGATCTAGGTGCATGTTAAGGCATCTCTGGGGGTTAAAATTTCTGGAGCCCTTGATTATGGCATCACTCGTAATTTGTATTATGGTTTCGTGACCTAAAGCCATAACAGTTATACAGTGAAAGCTCGTTAATTCACACCTCATTAATTCGAAATTTTGGATAATTCGAAATGGTCGCCGCAGTCCGGTCCGCAGTGCATAGGAGACCATGTGTAAAACGATTCGTTAATTCGAACAGAAATTGCTGCCTCTACGGATAATTCGAAGCGCGCGCCGCCGAGCGTCATCATCGTCAAACACTAGTGGAAGCTTTTACGGTCGAACGATAGGTGGCACGACCAGTTTTTTCGAGGTTCAAGTGGCCTCCGAGCAAAGGGCTGGCAAAGTATGGCCTCCAAAATCCAGGGAGCAATTTTTTTTTTTCGTAGTCCTCCCGCTATCTCAGCGCCTGGTGCCACTTGTACGTGGGACCCACGGGACGCTGAGGAGTTGGCGGAGTAGTCCTAGCAGTCCTAGGCCGCTCCCGGCAGCGTCACTTTGTTCCTCGAGCACGTTGTTCGTTCACGAATGATTTTGTGCGCGGGCGACAGGAAGGACTTCGGCATTACGCTGCTCACTGCCATGCACATGTTGGTGCGCGCATGGGAACAGGTGACCGCGACCACAATCGCAAACTGTTTCCGCCACAGTGGATTTGCAGCTGGAAGTGCGCAGGATAGTTGTGACGTCGACGTGGATGGGGCTGAGGAGCTCATGCCAGTGGCGTTTCGCGACACTCTTCGGGGCGTACGTTTTGCCAATTATGTTGGAGTTGACACCGGTGCATCGGTGTGTGGTGCCCTGACTGATGAGGACATTATCGCTCAAGTAGCCGGTGCGCAGCCTGATGCTGAAGAGCCAGAAGGTGAGGAAGACGAAAATGACGAAGCGCCTGTGCGCCCGTCAGCTTCTGCGGTGATGGAGGCACTTATTGTGGCGCGTCTCTTCTTCAGCTTTGAAGAGGGTGAAGAGGATTCCCTGCGCCGCGTCCGCGCGCTGGAACAGGGAGCCGCAGCTGTGGCATTCAGAGAAAAGAGGCAGATGGTCATCACAGACTTTTTTGGCCAATAAATATTTTTCGTGCCCCCACCCTCGAAATCCACCCATTTTTGCTCACTTTCATTATTTCGAATTTTGTTTAATTCGAAATTGCTCAGCGTTCCCGTGGAATTCGAATTAACGAGCTTTTACTGTATTCATATTGCAGTAGACTCTCGTCAAACAAAGCCTGAAGAGACTATAACAATGCATTTCGTTTAACAAGAGTTCTGTTCACTGAGGGGTGCACAGAAGTGCAGAATTCAAGTATCAAACTAATTTTGTTGGCAGCAATTATTACAATTAAGCATAAGTCTCGTTTAGGGGATTTCTGTTTATACTAAAGTCTACTTTGATCAATGGGTCGTGTTGATTGTTTGAGTTGCGTGCAGAAGCATTACTGGCACTGTATCAAGGCAGTGTGCTTGACACTGTATCACAATTGTCTTTACAAGTTGACGTTTATCCTAATGCAATGGAAAAAGTTCGTCACTGTGTCTTAGTGAGCAAAAAGTGAATTCTAAATTTTACAGCTCGATTGATTGCCAAATTTTAACCTACGGAACTAAAACCTTCAGTAGAATGCAAGTGATAACCCGTAAAATATGCTATGTCTTAACATTGGCTATACTTGGAACATGTAAGCCAATTTAACAGGCTTCTCAACCTAAAAAATGAATCGATGCGAGGGTCATACGTTCAATTTAACCTTAAAGTCGTGCTGCACGGCAGTATGGATTTTTTCTGGATAGGTGTATTGGTAAAGCTCCCGTCCATGCAGTGAAGCCATTTTTACAGAGGGTTGCATATAGATTAATGTACACTTATTAGTTCATTTTGAATACTTCGAAATTGATAATGACTTCTATTCTTTAGAATATTCTAGTGCTTGAATATTTGCGCAAGTCGACAAAAGACATTTCGTGACTTTTCCGCTAGGGAAGGGCACATGCGCCAGGGCATTGTAAAAAAGAATTTTCAGACTTGTTGCATACACGTATTTTGCAGGAGCACGGCCACTAGCGCGAGTTTGGCCTTAGCAAGCCGCAGGGCCGCGTTCATCGTCGCCTCGCGTGACTAATGCCGCTGCAAGCGCGTGTTTGAACAGCCAAGGCGCCAAGCGCAGCGCGGCAAGTACACAGTACTGCTTTCAAACAAGTCTCAACACTTCATTGCCTGCGGCAACACCAAACACGCAGCACAGTGCATGCTGCAAAAGCAGCAGGAAATCAAAAGAATCCACGCCACGAGTGGAAGTAAGCAGGTCTTTGTAGGCAAAAGGGTTCGTGGTGACACGCCGCTGAGGGAAACGGGCCCTCGCGACTATGCTGCGTGCTCTCAATATCAGTGACCACGGGGCCCGATCGCTCGAGCTAGGGCAAACGCCGTTCGCGTTGACTTCAACGCACCTCACTGCTCTTCGGCCTAGCGCTCGAAAAGGGCTACGAAAGGTCAGCATTCACCAAGGGCACAAAGCACCGTTCGTGAGTCGAAGCGAGTTTCATGAACAAGGGGAGCCGACGGACGCAAAGAAAAGGTGTGCTCACCCTTCACTGTCCGGAGAGGATCTCTCCGACTCCCGTTGTGCGCACATGAAATGTCCCAGCAGACTCGAGCGCAGCGCCACAGTCTGCATCCGCTACCGGGTGAGAGGGGTCAACATCACTCTCGATCTCCCAGCACCGATAGACTGCGGAGAAGGGAAGAGTCATATTAGGACATGAGGATGGCTGAAATAGACGGAAAAGCCTGCGCAGTGGTGACAGGCTAGCCTCAATTCGCACAGACTTGTCTTGTTGGAAAGATGATGTACGTTAGACTTTTTTTTTTTTTTCTTCCAGGTGAAAAGAAGGATGTGCCTTTCTTGGAGAAGTGTAGGCTTGTGCTAAGGAGTATTTTCAGGCGGTTCGTACTTATTTCTTGGGAAAGACTGAGCGTTGTCGCCTATATTAGTGTGGTGGTTGTACGACGTCCATATTACATAACAGTTTTGCGTGATACCCTCAGAGTTGTATAATAGGGGTTCTACTGTATTTTGACACTCGTCATGAAGAAGTGTGTTTATCTGAGATTTTAAATGCAAAAAATTTTCGGTGCCACTGCAGAGGAGACTGAGGTGGTCAACTGAAAGTTCTTCTGAAGCTTAATACTTCGCTTAAAACGTTCAATTCAACAGTTCCAAGATAACGAAACAATAATTGCCAATTTCTCTAGCTTCATTATAAGGTTAAGAAGCATTTTTTTTTTGCGTTCTTTTATTTTGAGATTGGCTTGTTTGTAGAGAGTAAATGAGCCTCTGAGGCTTTGTTGCATTGCAATAGTAGAAATATTTTGTAAATATCGTCGCAGATACATACCCTATGTGGGTCGCTACCTTCAAGCCCCATTCAAGGAATTCCTGGCCAAGCAAAAGGCCAAGCTGCATCGAAAAGTGGGCTCCCATGTGGCTCAGGTGAGCAGCATTCTCTTTTTTTTTTCTTCCTCATCACAATAAGATCTCGTGTACGCTTCATTTATACGTTGTGGTAGTTCACCACACAATGAGACTGACCTATGTCTAATAAAATTGTCCACATTGAATAGGAATTAAACCTATATGATAGCTTTTAATATTTTTAGTTCTTGAAGTTACAAAAAAAGATACTGGTAAAATGTCATTCACTTTCACTGTAGCGCAACACATGTCAACAGGCATCGTTTCTATGCAGTGCATTGGCAATCATCATTAAACAGCGTTCAAAATGGAGTGTGTGAAATGAATGATGAATTTGGTGATGCATCTTCTGTGTGAATAGTATTTTTGTTCATGATAAAAGATATCAAGGCTACGTTATTGCATTGATGCCAAAGTTGAAAGCAAACTTATTCGCTTGTCGCATAACTGCCCTGAGCTGCCATATGCACAGGTCACACAAGAGGAATTTTTTAAGTAGGGGTGTGCGAATAATCAAAATTTTGAATATTTTTCGAAGAGGGTTCGCTATTCAATTTGATTAAGCACTCGAATATTGCTATTCGAAATTATTCGAACTTCCCGGAGACAAATTACGATCCTCAAATTAGCAGTGACCCCGTCAGAGTTTCTACATGCTTCACCCCATCACACTCTCGTATTGCAGCAAAGCTGCCTTTCAGTCTCTGCTACAGTCGCTAGTTTAATTTAATAAAAAAATGCTGGTTGCAAAGTGGAGATGATAGATGTGGCAAAAGTGGGTGCTAATGCTGTTTTGGACCTGAAAATTGAGCAGGAAGTCTGAAAAATTGTCGAATGCCACATATTTAGCATTGAAAATTTCAAATTTTTATATATATATATATATATATATATATATATATATATATGGGATATGGCACAACGGGAGCGTTGTCAACAAGGATAAATATATTTATTTCCCAACAGTTTCGGGAGGGGTCCTCCCTTCATCAGGGGATGAGTTATACTGACATGAGCTTCCAAACTTCGTTGCTGCGGCGTCCCTCTCGCCTTGAAAGACGTTTGCGAGACTGAGAGGGAACTAGAAATATATATATATATATATATATATATATATATATATATATATATATATTTACATAGGGCATATTTGGAATTCTGGATGTGATGATTTTGGGAGCCCACCCTTGTCCACCACATTGGTTGGGCTTCCACAAAAGTTGAAATTCAAAGAAAAGGAGAGGCTGAGGAAATAGCATATCTGCCATTCATGTGTATATATTTGCCATTCGTTTGTAAAGTGTTGGCGGGAAGGCTACTTACACCAGATCATGTACAGAAATACAGTTTGGCCTCTACATTGCCTCATTTTTTATAAGATAGCTACGATACACCAACCTGTCAGCACTTCATAAACCTAGCCAAAAGAAACACTTTCATGTTGCTATCTTTTAAGAATGTGCCCAAGAATCCTCCACCTTTCTTTTTTCTTGAAAGTATATTTGAAAAATATTGGATTCGATGCGCACTCGCACTTTCAAGATTCCAAATCGCTTTGCACCCAAAATTTTGCTATTCACACAGCTCTAGTTTTGAGTCAGTCAACCTACAAGGTGCCGAGGGGACGCTGTTTTTTCTTATATTTGTTTACATAGTTCTTGGCTCAGCGTTGTTTTGCAGAATCCAGGGTTATAGGTGTAATGAAAAGAGACAAGAAAGCAGGGTGGGTCAGGGAACAAGCATGTGCTAAAAGGATACTGACATAGAAACTTTCAGTTGTCGTTTTTTTTTCGTGTTAAATGAGAAGCCTAGAAAATGCGCAGCTAGAAGGTATTGCAGTTTGGTTTTAAAGCTAATTTTGGTACCTACTGTACCCCGACTTCGCAACACGGTATGAGCTTCTCATCATGTGCGCGCGCGCGAGATATTGCGATATCTCCATGGCCGGTCTGCTTCATAATTCTGTTGCCGATGTACTGGTGGCCATTTTGGAAGTTACGGTATCTCATGTCATCACAGCTAGCTAGTCTGCTTGGTGCTTGGCTTTCATATCAAAATAAAATAACTTACTGGCATTTGCTGAACTTCAAACTTTCCCAGAGCTGTTTATTTTTATTTTTACAGGAGATTTGCATGGCTGTGCAAAGCCACCTTTTAAAAATGGTGTCAGCACCGCTTTAAGGACATTGTAGTTGGAATTTAAAGTAAGCATAGGCAGAGCACGTAGCAAGAAGCCCATATAACTGCTGGTCATTAAACATTACCGACTCGATTCTATGTGAATGCAAGGGAGCAAAGGGAAAGCAGCAGACAAGATTTTAGAAATTTACCAAATGACATGGCTGTAGCGAGCACAAGACCGTATTAATTAGAGAAACATGGTAGAGGTCTCTGCCATACAGTGGCTGTTGTCGGGCTAATGATGCTAATGTAGCCCTCGCTAGGAGCGGTAAAGAGAAATGATGACTCGGTTTAGATCGATAAACTGCACTCCCGAGGACTCAAACCCCACATGTTTCACTATCATAGGTTCATTCTTAGTGGAGAAAACTGAGGTTTATGTTTGATTTTTAACTTTCATGCTGACATCTCCGCGCATGACATCGAAGATTTCAGAATGTGTTTTTGGCATTTTCGCAACATTGCCTCGATGAAATGTTCTGAAGCTTCGTATGCTAGGGTTTTCGGCACCCACAGGTGACAATGTACTTCTATTTTTGTTAATTAGAAGCTACATAGGACCCAGTGAACCCTTTCAAAATCTGTGATGTAATAGTGTTTGGTGCGAGAATCTCAAGGTGCAGTGTCCACCCGCATTTTCTTCTCACACATTTTCTCACTTACCAAGCATCATCTTGCAGTTAGAGCGGCGTTTTTGGGATTGTGAAATAGTACTTTACTAATATGCGAAAAATTTGTTGTTCTCTTTAGTGCCCCTTTAATGCTTTCTTACCGACACCGTCTTTGTTGCTGCAGGAGGGTTCACTGCTCGCTTGGCTCTTCGAGAAGCTGGTCTTGGGCATGATCATCTACTTCGTGCTCTCCATCGTCAACTCGATGGCTCAGAGCTACCACCGGCGACTTTCCAAGGGCCAGAAAGCCGCTCTGGCACCACGCGGCAAGGTGGCCATCAGTTGAGCTTGGGTTGTGTGCCGCTCTTCTGCATGGCGGGGTGCCCACTTGCAGAAGACGATGCCCTATGTGGACTACTACTGACTAAGTGCGCCACATGTAAAGGACTGCTAGACAAAAATACTGCACTCGCCTCCCCCCCCTCCCTGTTTGCCATTGCTGGAACTCATTCGCACCTTATTTTTCGGCCGTCCGAGATTTTCTCTTTCCACTCAGTCTGTGAAACGGTGAAAAGAGCGAACATACAATTTTTTTCCCATCTTTTTTTCACTTTTCCACCTAGCCACTGCAACAAACTTTTTTTCTTTTCTTGAGTGCAGGACCCTTTCTTTATTTCGTTGTGCTTTGCAAAGTTTTGTTGTTGCTGTATAAAAGTTTTGTTGCTTACACAGCGTGTACATAAGAGTGTGTAGTTGCATCGAAAGGCTTATGCTATAAGTTTCATGTAAAGTGCACAACGAAGCCGGGGGTCTGATGAAATCTTCTCTGGTCGAAAGAAACATTGATGGACACCGACCAATGTGAAAAATGTTTACCGATGTTCATTGTAAACAGGGGTCTCGTGTGGCAGCTGAACTATCGGTAAACATTTTTACCTTGGTCAATGTTTGTGAACGTTTTCTCTTAAGTGCACAACCCAGTGCCCAAAGTGGAGCTCTTCTTTTTTTTTACATATTAAATTTTGTCTCTGTTTCCTATAGTGTTCCTTTGGCTCTGCTAGAAAATTCTGGATTTAATCAAATCAGCACAGTGCAAAAAAGTTCTGAGATGACAAGATTCCTGTTGTATTATGCAGATTTTCAACAGGAAACGCACTTTCGGCTTTCGTCTCATGCGAGATTGTCGGACTGTCGCCACAATCTATACAAGGTTTTCCCTGTTGTCTTATTAATTTCTTCCTCGTCAGGCATACAATTTTAAAATAATATATTCGCTGCTCTTTCGCAGCTTTATTGTACCAGTTAATTTTTAGGTTGTTGCATCGCCTGCGAGGTAGTCTGGTCATGACTATACAGCGAGGGCTATGAGGGTGACAAGGAGCTGGTCTTAAAAATCTCCCTTTAATTTTGCAGAAGAGTGAAGCGCTCCTTGCTTCTTGAATAAAGAAAAATGAGCCCATTGCATGTAGTAAGCACCGCATTGCTATGATTAGTACGCAAGAAAAAGCTATTGAATGTGAGCAGTCTGTACAGCGATTGTAAGAGGTTGTGGTATCAATAGAACAAGGGAGATTGTGGTGTTGGTTTGTTCCGAACGGCTGCCAAGTATTCAGGTCATGCTAAACGGCATCTTTGCTTAGTGTGGCGTTCGTCCAAGTGCAAAGATAAAGGAACTGTTAATGGCATTTGTTTTGATAGTGACTGTTGATGAGCAGTTTCACGTCACGGGGGCATGCAACTAGATTAGCTTCAAGGCTGTAACACTCTCTGGGTGCTACGCTGGTACCCGCCAATTTAACGATGGGCGAGAATGATGCAGACATGTTGTGCGCATGCCCAACTCTGGTCATGTAACCTATGTTTTAGAGCTGCCACTGCATGAAGCATTAGAGCTTATATGAATAATTGTCTCTCCCTATTTAAAGCTGTCCAATTGACATTCCCGTATCACTTACAGGACCCTGTACTTTTTTGTCTATTGCAAGTGAATGCTTTATTTCACACTGTACATGTGGGAGGTGGCTCCAACGAAACCCTTTTTTTTTTTTGCAAGTATGCATTTGTGGGTGAGCATGATTGATCAACCAGGAATGTTGAGCTTGACACTCGTGAAAGTTGGGGAGAATTGTTCCTTAGTTAGATCACCATGTTTTATTCAGACTGGCCTCAACACTCCTGAAATGTAAAAAATTATATATATTTAATAAAGAAATCTATACAGATTACTGTCAGGGCATTATCTCACTTGCACAATACCAGCTTCATTTTCACGCCACTCATGCACACACGAGTTGTTACACCAATGCAACAAACCTCCTAATTAAAAACTTCATTACGTAATGTATTCCAACACATTTGCAGAAAAATGCCACTCCCAAAAGGTTTTCTATGGAATATTGCATAAAAAAGAACAGTGAAAGTCCACTTGCAAAGAACAGGGTAGGATTTCGCAACATTCAGAGAGATTTGTAGGGCATAAAAAATAACAATAACTGGTGTTTTGCTAAAGCTATACTTGTGCCCAAATACATAACTTGCCGAACAACACACACTGAGCATGTAGTAAATACCACCACACTATCCAAGAGCCGACTCATTAAAGGGACCGACAACTAATTTTAATGGTCGCTATTTTCTTCAGCACAAAGAAAAGGTTACCAGTAAGAGTATCTAATGGTGGAATGGTAATGTGGAAAATGCCGCAAAACATTTCTAAACATTTTCTATCTGTGGTGCATATAAAGCTATATACAGGGGACAATGCATGTTGCAAACAGCGAATGCGAGAGCGATTTGCGTTTTAGCACGGTGGTTTACTGCGCATGTTCCGTGACTCCACATGAACCACTTGTCACCCTGCTTTGTACCAAGTAAGCACAGAATTTTTAGGGTGGTGGTCAATAATGTGCAATAATTAATATGGTGCACATGACAGCACCAGACTATGAGGTTACGTGCAGAAAACAAATGGACTTCATGATTAAGCTTCAAGGCTCTCCCGCTACTTAGCTCAGCAAAAGAATGGTTACGTCAATTCGCGGTCTTTTTGTTTCCACCAGAAACTCTCCAAAACGTGTCCAGTTGTGGGCCCCTTTAAAGCAAGCAATGCTATCTTTACATGCCTTAACCACGATTATATTCAGGAGCTAGATAGAGCAGTTGACAACGGGCTTGGATATGCCTACCGCCTAAAATATTTACCCGGAAATTCCTCATGTTATGGAAGTTTGTTGGGCACAAATAATGTCGCAGTATTTCGCTAAATCTATGGCCGCTTGAGCCAAAGAACACAACTTGCCAAGCAGCACATTTTGAGCACGTGAATACTATCACAGTATTTAAGAGCTAACTCGTTAAAGCAAGCACCACTCTCTCTACATGCCTTAACCACGATTATATTAAAAAAGCTAGATACGGCTTTCGTCTTTTTTTTCCCCTTTAAGTACGCTAAGCAGGCGGCAATTATATATGGCCGCGTATACATTATATATGGTCTCGGTCCTCCGAGGAAACGCCGTACGAGTATTTCAGTAATACACCGAGTCAAAGGTAAGCTTTGACGTTTCTCTCACGTCCTCCTTGAAGGCCAGGAACTGATCCATGCTGACAGGCGCGAATCGCTTTACTCTGAACTGAGCGAGCTGCTTTGCGCCCTCGGAGAACTGTGACATCTCGAGTAACGCGTCTTTAAGGGCCAGCTTGGTTTCCTGGGGCAGCCCTCTCCTGACAACTATGGGGTACGGGGGCAGCGATCCCCAGGACTCGATCACGAACACCTGGTCCTTGTAGAACGGGTTGCGGTCGAAAAACAGCGCCAAGCAGTTCGCGTCTACAGCGGCGGCGTCCACTTGCTTGTTGAGAACCATGTAGATGGAGTCCAGGTGCGACTTCGAGGGCAGCTTGTTGCCGAAAAACGTTGCCGTCTCGCCGCGTCGCTTGAGCACCTGGAGAGTTATCTGGTTGCCGCTGAAGGACTCCGGGCCCGTATAGGCCCACCGGCAGCCGCGTAGTTTCTCGAACGAGTCAACGTTGGCTGCCTTCAAGTCGGCGTTGACGATTACGTCCGCGAAGTGGCCCGCTTCGTCGCCACCCTTGCTGTGCTTGTGCACGGACGAAACTGGCAGCAGCTCGACGTGCTCGTTGCCGGCATCGTGCATGCGGACGAAAGCGAGCGGGCTCATGAAGGCGATGTCGACGTCTCCGTGGGCAAAAGGGTCGCGCCGGTCGGCCGGAGGTCCGAACCAGCGGGACTCGTAAGTCAACGTGGTGTGCACGTCCAGCCTCTGCTCGAGGTAATCCAGCACGGCCTGAAAGAACTCTACGGGGATTCCGGGGCTAAGGTAGGTCGCGGCGCGTATGACTTGCGGAGCCATTTCTTTCCTCGGCAGGCGTTGGCACTTTTATCAGCAAGCGTGAGAAGACCTTCGGTAACGGCGGCAAGCGAAGCCGGACGTCGGGTCTTGTCGAGACGTCGGCGTATCGCGTATCATACGACAGATGGGCATCCGTACAAAAACGCACGCGTAACAAAACAACACCATTCATACATTTCCAGTCACGGCCGCAGTTACCTTGAAATGCCTGTCACTTTCGCCTTGCGCAGTGCACTTTGTGCTGTGAGTCTAAACACTAAGCTTCAGGAGCGCTAGCTACCCAACAACTAGAAAATGAGTAGGCATTACGTAAGCATTTAAAACACTAATAAATGTTTTAGCATTATTTTTCTGTTTAGTAATACAAAAATTAATATACATTAATTATTACTTGCATATTTGTTGTTTCGTTACATCACTTTTGGATGCAAAATTGACAGCGTTTTCTTGTACATAGGAACATAACTGTGAACCACGACGTTGAGAAAGTTGTGCGGTTAACGGACAGGCATAGCTAAGTTTATACGGTGGTTCATGCAACTAATTGCACGTGATCTGCACGTGACCGTAATCTAAACCATGACCTACTACACTCCTGACCTGTTCAGATAGCGGGGTTCCTATGGGAGCGCGTGTCCCCGCTCTCGTTCAATCGCTCGCCGTAGGTGGCGCTACCTATAACCTGTTCGTCTGCTACTGTGCGGCCGGCAGGAGGGCGACGGACTGATACCATGCGTCTGCTTCTGTGACAAACTGCCTATACGTGTGATTGTTTTTTGCTGAAAAGGCTAACGTGTGCTATGTGTTACATTTTAGTAGTTAGGCTATACTGGTTGATTGACTTCTAAAGCTGTATATTTGCGTAGAAATGTCTTGCTGCATGGTTGTTTTTTGCCATTCCAGCCTAAAAAAACTTCAATTTAGTATTCATAAAGCTTTTGACTAATAATGTACTCATTGGTAATAGAATATCAAACTGATTTTAGGTTGTTTAGGACGCGTCAGGTGAAACGCAGTGCCCCTGTTGAGCACTTACCTTGGACACTCGCCCTCGACAGGTGTTACACTTGTAGTCAATTGATAGAAGAGAATAATGCACATACGCCAACGGACGCATATCAAGGAGAGACACAGGAATTGAAGCTTTAACTCTTACTGTGACCTACACAACAAAAATTGTGCGTCAAATTTCGCTACGGGAGTTTGTCTGCTGGAACGGGGAGCGCTGGCCGATGCGCGTTTCTATGATTTTATATGTCCGTGCGATGAGACGATATGGTAAAGGCAGTGATGTGCCTATCGAGGGCAACACATTGCGACCCCAATAAAGTTTTTATCGTCATCATTATCATCATCTTGTCGAGCATAGTTAATAATAATAATAATAATAATAATAATAATAATAATAATAATAATAATAATAATAATAATAATAATAATAATAATAATAATAATAATAATAATAATAATAATAATGTTTTATTTTTCATCAATAGTTTGATGAAGGACAGCGGCAGGTAAAAGCTGCTCTTCGAAAGAGGCAGCTTGACATAGGCCCACAGACGCCTTTAGCACGACAGCACTGGCAAACAGTTAGCAATGTTATCTAAGCAACAATTACAAAAATATCAAGTTCAAATTCTAAAAATAAAAATAGCAACCATGATAACAATGTAGCAACTGCAAAGAAATCTTGAAAACTATACATGTGTATATCGTGCAATTGAGTTCGGGTACAGAGTAAGAAATCTATGCCAGCTTTCACATATTTATCAATTAACGTAGAAACTGTGTAGAACAACCTATCTGTGGAGTAGTTTGTTCTCGAAGTTTTTATTTTCCATGTTTCTTTATGTCATGTTTCGAACAAATTATTTGGCTGCAGTTTCGAGAGGTCGTACAAATAATGTCGACTTTCTTGAAATTGACGCCTGACCACCAATGCTAACTTAAAATCGTAGAGACGATGTAGGGGTGGTATTCCAGCCTGTTGAAACAATTCACTTCTGCGAGCATCATACGACCAGTAAAAAATTATTCTAATATACGTCTTTTGCATCAGGTACAGTTTTTGTAAGCGCGTGTTAGTCGTAGTCCTTCATACCAAGAAACAATAAGCAAGATGCCAACAGAACAGTCATTTATAAAGTAAGAATTTTACCTTGTATAGTAGAACAGTTTTGCCACTGTACACCGTGCCCTCTACGCGAGATAACTGACCCAGCACACTGTAAATGCGATCGTTTCAAAGCATATTGCTCGAAAATGTAACTCCAAGAATTTTTATACAATTTACTAACTCAATAATAGTATCGCCATACTTGAAATGTATGTTTTCATTAACAGACTTATTTTTAGGGCGGAATAGTACCGCCTTTGTTGTACTAGTGGTTATGTTTGATTGATAGCGCCCAAGGGCGACACCCGCAGTTGGGGCGCGTACACATGCTGAAAATGTGCCATTATACTCGTTTGTCAATGAAAAGCAGATCCCTCAAAGTGATATCAAGGTTTCTGCTAAAAGAATTTGGCGAGTGTATGCGTGTGATTCGAGCAATGTTACAGCACTTCAAAATGAAACAAAACACATTTGTCGCTTTACTTATGCGTGCCACAATATGCCAGTTAAAGCTGATGTTTCAAACAAAGTTTCTGCACTTTCGAAGAATATCCTACTTGCTGGCACACAGTGACGGCTTGTGTCTGCAATAAAGAAAAACATATGTACGCGTACAGAGCTGCGTGCATTTGGGTCATAGTTCAATAAAATGTGCTAGCAAGGTTCTGGGCGCGTACATGATACAATGGAGGCATGCAACTAAACTTTTAAAATCTTGCGAGATTTTGGCTTTTCGGCTATTCTCTTTCTCTTTCCTTCTTTGGCTGTTTTGTCCCGCACGTAGTTTGAGAAGAAAGGACGGCTAAATTTTTGCAACACTAGCCGCGCCATGGCTTCTCGGTGCTCGCTAGTAGCGCCTTTATGGCTGAAAAGAGGGTTCAAGGCCACTGCAGGTAGCACAGTTTGCACAAAAAGTGCCATCGGCCTCTTTTTGGAAATGGCCAATGGCGCAAATGCTTCCGCGGCCCTTTCTAGAGTGCTCACAAAGGAAAGAAATGAGATCGTTGGGTATGAAAGCCCTCCCCTGTCTAAATTAAATATCACAGCAGTAGCTGGTCCAGATGAGCTGGGAGCCTTGATTTTGCCGATGCAGTCGTCGCAAGTAATGCAATCCTCAGCTGCTTTCACCAGGAAGCCCGCTATAAGGCCAAGCGTGCTGGCCCTTATGCCTGGCTGTGGGGCACCTGTGGGAAGGTAGAAATGAAAAGTGTGCAAGAATTTTATCAGTATATAGATAAGCATGCATGATTAAACCGACACGTGTCCGTATACAAAATATGAGAAATATATATATATATATATATATATATATATATATATATATATATATATATATATATATATATATATATATATATATATATATATATATATATATATATATATATATATATATATATATATATATGGATGTTAATGCGCTTTCAGATAACAACTGTTGCCCCACCGCGGTGGTCTAGTGGCTAAGGTACTCGGCTGCTGACCCGCAGGTCGCGGGACCGAATCCCGGCTTCGGCGGCTGCACTTTCGATGGAGGTGAAAATGCCGTAGGCCCGCGTTCTCAGATTTGGGCGCACGTTAAAGAACCCCAGGTGGTCGAAATTTCTGGAGCCCTTCACTACGGTGTCTCTCATAATAATATGGTGGTTTTGGAACGTTAAACCCCACATATCATCAAGATAACTGTTCATTCAGCCGACGTTTGCGTCGGGAGAGCCCCGTCTTTTTCAAGGTATAATAATATTTACACATTTTCCGCGTCGATTTATAGCTTGTCACGACAGGAGGGAAGAAGTCCGGAGAATAGTATAAACAACAACATAAAAAAAACTGAGGGAGAAACGTTTAAAAATAAAAAAAAATCTAGGAGAAGAAGCAAGAGAAAGACGACGGGATTAGGAAGGGACAGCATCTCAAGAGAGTAAGGCGAACGCAAACGAGCCATGCCATCATCTGTGTGCCAGTTATGACAGTGATTCAAAACCGCCGAAAATTTCTTCCCCGATTGCGGGAAAGGGACGTCGGTTAGTCGAGTTGTGTGGGCGCCTGGTGAAAGCATGTTATATTTTTAAATGTAAGCCATAGTACCTGCTTGTACCATGGACTTATCGTTACATACATACACAGTATAACTGATTGAGAAGCATGTTTTCATCTACATCGTGCACTGACGCAAACGCTGCCTCACGCGGCTTGCATGTAACACAGTAAGCAGCGCAGAGTTTATAATATATGCATAATATCGTATAGTGGGGAATTGTTGGACGGTGTGTAATAATTTTTAAATAATGTAAATCATTCCATTACACGGAATCAACGAGATATGAAAAGCGCACCACGGCAAGTCTGCAGGGCTTCTAGATGTGGCCGCATCGTCTGGGTTATAGTAGCAGATGTCGATGCCGCGCACTCGCCTGACGACCCTTGATTCTGGTTTACTAGCGAGTGCATTTCCAGAGGTTGTCCGGCTTGCTTTACTGCTGTGGAGCACGACGCCTGCCTTGCACTGGGCGATCCAAGAGGAGACGTTGTTTGCTCTGTACTGCCGCTTGGTGATGAGTGCATCATTCCCATCACGAGGACTTTCTGCAGTGATGAAAGCGCAGCACGGGCGTCTGTCTGATCGTTGCTTCCTTGAAGCTGTCTGATGGTGGAAAAAAGTGCTTCGACAGGGTCACTGGAGAATTTGGCAGTCAACACGTATAGGAAACCTGAACGGATGAGAAATTGTGTGCACTGTACTGTGGACATTGTGGTCAGTTGGAGAGCTTCGTATGTTTCAAGAGATATGAATGCCCTCTTATGTGGTGCCGCGGCTTTCCATGCTGCGAAAAAGGGCAGAAATTCCTGCTCCAGCCATATCAACCTGAAAATAAAGCAGTTTATTGTAGAAAATATGAAACCTAGCGGGATAAATGGAATGTACCTGTCATCATCTGGGGAACTGAACGGCATCCTGTTTTGGTCCCGGCTTACTACGTGGAAGGTTGTATTTCTTATGTTGTGTATGGTGAACCATTTAAATATCATTTCCATCAGCTCGATGGTTGGCAGGCAGTCTTCAAACCCGAAAATGCCAAATCTGCGGCCGTATTGTAAGAGGTATCGTAAGGCCGATGTCACCTAGAAACCAAGGAGACGCGACATATTAAAAATGATCGGAATTATTTAGAGAGAGGTTTCTAAGCTTGGACGTTCGTATACAGCAAGTGAGACGAGTTACAAGTGGCACTGCAGTCATCAATAACGTGCACTTTTAAGTGAGTTTGTGTTAGTGAACATATATTTATAGAAGCTCTAATGATACGTAATTATTGTGTGGTAAGCAATACGCGCAGGTACATTCGTTAAGAAAGGGAAATTGTATGTTCAGATAACCATGCGCTGTTAGCAGCAGCAGTAGCAGCAGCTCATGTGCATGTTTTTATGTGACCATACTGATAAATATGTTAGCAGTTATATACGTATTGAATTACATTTTCACCATTTGCTTCCGTTTGGGTTCTACAAACAAATAAACCAGAAACTAACATGAATATTCACGTATCGTTTGCGGTGAATTACTATTAAAAGGCAGTTTTTGTACTGCTTCATTTGAACGAAAAGCTGCAAAATTTTTTCTGCTTCTGCATGAACATTCACTTGACGTAATATGATGTAAAATGAGTTGTGGCGTAATATTAGCGCATAAAAGTTTGCCCGAGCGCGCCAAAGAATTTGAGAAGTATAAACGTCACTACTGATAGAAAACTGCGAGCATGATTCTAGCTCAATTAGATGTATTTTTTTGTGTAATACAGGTTGCAGGAAGCATACATAATTTACAGCTAACGAAAAGGCATTTCCTGCATGACCTGTGTGCGTCACGCATTGTGATGTCTACAAGGAATACAGAGAATCTGGGAGTGTGTGACACTAACGCTAAATGGGTTTACACCTTTTCTTATACATGCCTGTGGAGAGAACACTTCAACGGCCCTCTTCACGCTTAATTTCTCGAAGTTCGTCGGGTAAACGTGCTTCTGCGTAAGGTTCCGAACAAGCTTGAACGACGACTGTTTTTCTGTTATGTCCAGCAACTTTCTCAAATACGTGGGGCTGTAGTAATGCCCATTGTTGAACAGAACGCGTTTGGTGGACAACATCTGGTTGCGGAGATTTTTCAGGATGTGGCAGTGGTCAAAAGAAAGGAAGAGCCTCCGATTCATATCCATTGGATGTCTGCAACAACAACAAAAAAAAATGAATAAATAAATTGGAGAAAGGCGGCGTTTGCGGTGTGAATAATTAGTTGCATATACGGTTTTCTGTTTTTTACCAAAGTAATGTAAATGTTAGCCATTCGAAGGACGTGTGCGTTGTTAATTATTACCTTATTATAAAATTTCTCCACTCATGCCATGATCCTGCAGGTCTGTGTGTGTGTTTTATTGAGATTACCTACACCTTAAATCTTCCGAAACTTTAAGTATACTCACCCATTCATACAGTCGCATGCAGGTGCGCATACATTACGCAAACGCGTAACGTCAATTGATTTGTAAAGACGGGCTATTTACAGCGATTGTACTGTTGATAGCAATCTTGTTATGGACACGGCTTTCTTATATGGCAGCGCTGATTAAAAAAAAAGAAGGGGGGGGGGGGCTCTGATGCTGATACAGGCTTTTTTTTTTGTGCGACCAAGTCTTTTTTTTTTTTTTTTCACTCAAACACGGCATGCATGCGCGTGCATACATTGATTGATAGATATGTGGGGTTTAACGTCCCAAAACCACCATATTATTATGAGAGACACCGTAGTGAAGGGCTCCAGAAATTTCGACCACCTGGGGTTCTTTAACGTGCACCCAAATCTGAGAACGCGGGCCTACAACATTTCCGCCTCCATCGGAAAAGCAGCAGCCGCAGCTGGGATTCGATCCATGCATACATTGAGGGCACACTGCGAATACATATAAAAAAATATTTACACTAGGCATTGCGCACAGCTTAATGCGAGCTGAGAGCAAAAATATATACTTAGCAACTTACGGCACAACTGGCATCATACGACCATTCCCTAACATGGTGAACATCTTTTTGTTCGAAGCGTGGTTGTCAGCTACAAGTCGGACCACTTGGAATCCTGCTTCTTCGATGGACTTAATTACTTCAAGTGTTAGTTGATGCAGGTGGTCTCCTTTTACTGACTGCGTGAAATAATATCCCACGGGTAGCCTGAAAAAGATAAAAATTAGCAGTATTCTGTAGCGTCGGTGTCAGCTGGGCTTAAAATCTCACTCCGTTGGAGAGAGGAGGAGAGCCAATTGCTCATCTCGAGCGCTTGTCAAATAAGTGCACAATGCTAAAGTTGACTTGCCGGGGGAAAGGGGGGGGGGGGAGCCCTCCTTAAAAAATAGAAGACGACTCCCCCTGCCCCTCCCCAGACTTTCAGCCCTGGTCGCGGAATAGCACATCATTGGTTAATTAAAGACAACGTTTTCTTTTTATATCTATAGGTGGGGTTAGTCTTTCAGTCACAGCGAAACGTATAGTGATAGACAAAGTGATGATTCACTTACGTGTAGTGCGTTGATAAGCCTACAAATACAAAGGCGAGAAGGTGTGTGGCCAGCTCGTTCTGAATGCCCACTTCTTTTTCTAGGCCTCCCATTTCGACTAGGCCATGGACTTTGTCTCCTTTTTTTTCGTACGTCAGTGCTTGCTTTAAAGACATTTCATCCACAATCAAAGAGCCCATTTTTTCCTAACAAAAAAAATGGGGGGGGGGAATTCACTGTTAACAGACATGCGTTATATATCGGCGGAGACAGTTAATTATATAAATAACCTTCTTTGTTGTTCCGTACATGACCCATAATTTAACAGAAATGATTAGGGTTTAGAGCAAACATAGCGCACTGCCGTATACTCTTAAACAATACATCTTACGTTCGAGTAATCCTTGCCACAGGTCTGGTCCCTGTTTATTCACTTTAAATCACTTTTCATTCGGCTATACTAGCATGTATTTTGATCAGTCAAACACTGCCGCGTGCGCTGCTTCCTTCGTTATTCGCGTGCATATTGTAAATAATTCTGATCGAAGTAACGTACCCGTTCGGACAAGTGTGTGCTTTCCGTGTGCAGCCTTTGCTTCATTAGCGACGAAACAACTGCTCCAGTACAGTAGCCAATGTAACGCTTCAGTGTCATGCGACTTGGAAGGGTGAGGCACCCAGACCTCCGCAACATTTCGTACCCGCAGGGTGATTTAGCTTGCCACATTATGGCCTGCCTGATGGTCACCTCTTTCCAACGGTGATTTTTCTCACGCAGGCATTGCAATTGCTCCTTCAAAAATTCAGCCTTCTTGTCGTTCTCGTCCAGCATTTCCTGATGATGAAAGGGCAGTTGAAATGCGTAAATCACGCGCAAGATAACATACTGGAAGAAAGCGGAAGTGCAGGGGAGAATGGAAGCTTGACCCGCTGAAACATCGTAGAGCAGGGAATGCCGGCGCATCCAACAATTCGACATTTACGTACTGGACTTGCCCTTGTCAAGACAAGTTTAGATGTTGTGGGAGAGTGAGCAAACGTTCACACACACGCTACTAAAGGAGGCTGTTGCTGTCCTGACAAAGAATAGTGCACCTGATTGTCGAAACCTTGCATTTGGCATCATTCCTTATTCAACAATTCATAATCGCGAGAAAAGATATGCGTTTACTCTTAAGACAATAATAGATGTTTCATGTCACCACGTGGACATTCAATTGCAGCTATGCTACATTAATGAATTGCGCAACTTCAGACTTGCGTCATGTTCAGTAACCGGCCACCGACTCACACATACGGACTAGCGGAAACTGTTCACTTACACTTTCCAAACCATTCCTTCCTTTTTGAATGCAATGCTGCTCGCTCAAGTTTATAAGGCAGACATCACATGTGCGTCAAGCGTGGCTTCCTGTACGAGCATAAACCGATCGGCCCATAGCACCAACACAACACAGCTTGCAAATTACTGTCTTTCCAGTTGTCAGTCCAATGTCCTTAATTGTTTGCGACGACAGAAATTTGAACTCGTTGTTCGCAGGATAAAGGAATAAACTCGGGGTGCGCCAATCACGCAAGGGGGTACACACCGACCTTCGTATCTTAAACACTTGCTCATGTGCGCGCTTACCCACCAACCTTCTTTTATTCCGTGTCCTTATGTCAGGCCTACACCTTCGTATGACCAGAAAGATTGCCAGCATCGGCGTACACTAAAATGTCACGTAAATTTATATGAAGAAGAAAATCTATAAACAGAGTTTCTCTCGAGCAGACATCATGACAGCGGACTTGTCATCCTTAAGGCTATAATTGTATTTCAGTCTTTCAGAAAACAAGCCTGCTTGTCGAAACGCCGGCTCGAAACAACTTTGCTAAAACTACTGATTAAGCGAGTTGGTTCATGATTATTTTCAGTGTTTGTGTGTGTGTAAACAGCGATTAAAGAATGGGAACAACCCCTGTTCACAGGTTTTTTACTGCAAGCTTCCATCCTCCCCTTTCTGACGTTTCTTACAAAAAAGTATAGGGACACTAAGTTAATAGACTGATAAATGAGTACCTGATAATTCTCTATCGTTCCTGTTCCGATCATACGACTATTAGAACAGAAAAAATTAAGACTAGGTTTAATGTTCTGAGTTTGGCGAACAATCTTCGACACGTGCACGTCGCTTTATGTTGCGTCGCTCCTTGTGTACTTGGCCGCATTGGCTGAGAACATTTCTTTGAAACTTGCTACTTCAGACCTTGCATCTACTAACACAGCAGTCTTAGACATTACCTGAGGCCGTCAAAGTATAACGTCACTGCTAGCCGATGCGCGAGAACTTAAGGGTAGCATCGCCACCTTTACAATCTCTTATAGTTTCGAGAATTCCTTCGCTCACCGGACGTCCTCTCGTAGTACGGGTGATGTTGATAGAATTGACTTACTCCTAAATTGTTATTATGTTCAGAGTCATTTAAAATTAAGTGCGAATATAAAAGGATTAATATAACATTCGTCCACTGACGTAACTGCGTACCTGCAGCGTTAGAGCGCCATTCGCCTCGGCGAGGGCTTTCATCTCGAAAAAATCTTTCTTTAGCTTCTCTAGCTGTGAATGCAAATTACTGTTCATTTCTTTCAGCCTGCTGCACTTCCGCCGCAACGTCTTAGTTGCCGCGACCAGGGAGCGCATCTTCTTCAAACCGATCGACGTTTGCGACGTCATGGAGCGCCGCACTGGCCTCTTCTGGTGTTCCCCTTGTATAACTGAACTACAGTCCTCCATGTTGTCCTGACTTGATGGAAAATGCAACCACTCGGCCTCTTGTGCAGTTTCAATTGGGTTTTCAGAACTATATACTTCCCCAGGCTCCGCTGATGCTCGCTCTTCTTGAGAAGAATCTGCGTTGGACGTTCCCCTGTTAAGCCGAAAAAATAGCGAAGCATGACAGATATATTGTCCCGCTAAACGCATAAGGGAATACTGCTAACATTATTCTTATCCGTTGTTGTGTTAGACTTCAAGTTTTACTTACAGTATTTTTACTTGTATGGGTGCCAGCGTTGTTTCCCCCTGCGTTCGTTTTAGCCGCTTTTTCCGCGGCATTGGATCTTGCCCACGTGGATCAGGAGAAGCGGGAAATAAGGAAGGCACGGCTGTGGGCTTCAACATCTTCCTTTTCGTCACTGTTCTGTAATCTTCAGCGGTAAAATGCAGGCTGCATACCTTCGACCGGTCGCTGGGCTCCCAGCGATGCTTTCCTGAACCTTCATCAAAGGTAAAGGCGTATACGCATGGCTAGCAAGATTGCAAAATAACAGTCCATAACACCTTTTTTGTAATTAATTTTTCCAAAATGTAACAAGCCAAATGGGGAGGTTAAGAAAAAGCATAGCCACGATTTTATTCTGGGGAAGTACCTGTATACCCATTTAGTGCATTTTCATATTTTCTCGCAGCCTTTGTAAATGTCTTTTTAGATGACTACATTCGTCGATTGATGTTTAGTGATGGTACGTGGTCGAGTCCAGTGGCATACTTGAAGCCCTTTATTCGAAGAGCTCATTGGCTATACAAGGTTTCATAACAAAGCTGAATTTCCTAATGGCTGCTCAGTAACGAAGCGCGACCCAATACGACAGAGCCGAAACCGAGGCGCACTTGAGCGCCTTGGTCTTGGTTTAGAGCGCAAACCTCTAACCTGTACAATGACTCCGCCGTTGACGACGATGACTTCAGTGGTTTTTGTTCTTTTGCATTCTCCAAAACGAATCTTTGTCATGCATGATGTAATCTCAGATGCAGCACGCACATAAATAGAGTATCTGTCGCTGATTATTCCAGGTTCCTCATTTCGGTTTCACCGGCTGGGTCTCTTAACCCTCACAGAGCCGATGGGCTCATTGCACGAAGGACTTCAATTATGTCATTATACCCGACCGCCTGCCAGCCCTATATAGAGTGAACAGTTAATCGCCACATTTCGTTACCGGCGTAACGTTTCTAATTACCTTAAGTAAGCTTATACAGAAACGAACAAAGCTGTATGGGAAGATAGAAGTTTGAGATGAGAAATACATTTGACCAAATTCGGTCGCTAACTTCAGTGACACCCAGTGTTCAAGAGTTGTCCATCGCTAAACACACACACACACACACACACACACACACACACACACACACACACACACACACACACACACACACACACACACACACACACACACACACACACACACACACACACACACACACACACACACACAGAGAGACAAACTGTGGAGGCAGCACGTAAATATTTCATATCATTAATTTTTTTATGGATTTCGGCGGCATTTGTTGAGGCAGCCTTCGGGAAGGGTGCTCGAACCCCTCGCAACCCACCGCTACGCATTTTTACATAATTTACAGATTTCGTATATTTACTTTTTTCTTGTGTGCTATATTTAAATTTCTTGGCACTATTTGTGGAGCCTGCCATATTAGCCGCGGTACTTTAAAAAAGCTTTCATGTTTTTTAGCTCAGTGAATTAGCATAACACACGGAAATAAAGTTTACTAAAGCACCCTGGTGCTTCTTGCTAGCTTGCAACTCGTTCTGAATTGAAACGACTCTCAAAAACACAAGACTCACCTTTTCTTCCAATTGCCTCGATCCATTCTTCCCGTATGTCTGTGGCAGGAAACTCGTGAAAACTTACTTTACTTTGTTTGCCTTGTTCCGATTTGCAATATGGCACGCAGCAATACACCATACTTACATTTGAGGTGTCAGCTCATCTAAAAAAAAAAAACTGCACGCGGCCACTATTAGAGCTGACTACTGCAGCTATCTGCCGTCTGCAAGTTTCTGCACACGACCTACTGTGTTTCTGCGTATCTTCTGCAATTTGTGTATGCGTATCGTCTGGAACCATCGTGATTCAGTGTGAACAATGAATGCCTAACAATAGTTTTTTTATCTCGTTGGACTACGTTTTCATTCAAGAAATATTTTCATAATAAATTTTCCTTCATTTGTAGAAAAGTTCCCGTCTGCTTGCCACTGTGACCCTTTGTGTGCTTTTTTTACGGTTCTATTTCTGCTTCAAACGTCCACACGAATGCAGCCAACTCTGACGAGGAATCATATCGCTTTATTTGCCATATTTTACACATTCATACACAATTCATGCACAATAAGAACGATTTGCACTGCCACAGCGATGGCTGAAGCAGACGACAGCGAACAGGTGCTGCCTAGCGCCACGCCGCTCGTAGGTGACGGCCCTAGCGGCAGAAGGTATGAACTAGAACGTGGGCGCTGGAAGAGGTGCTCTCTGGGCAGGTCAGGAGTGTAGTAGGTCATGATCTAAACTATTCCTAAACGAACCGCATAATTAAGACCGCCCAGTAATTTTTCTAACCACCAGTCAAAACAGTTTGCGCTGCGATTTCCGCACTCTCAGGATTCTAATGTTTTTATTACTTTTTGACGGTTTTTTAGTGCCCTACAGTGTACCTACGTCGCGAGTAGCGTTGTAGTTTTATGAATCTCGCTCACTGACTACAGTTTGGTTCGTTACATGATTTTTTTTTTTGTCAGCAGCTATGTCAGCGATGCCTCTGATCGATATAGTTTAATTGGTTTAATTGTGGCCCGTATGAGCGATCGAGAGAAGCGTTTTGTCGTCTGCTGCCGCTCCGCACGTTCTTGGTGATCGCGAGCATTGTCAGATATGAATTTTTAAAAATTCGGCCTGAATTCGCGTTTCATCGAAACCGACATGGCATGTGCTTTAGTCAGACGTGGGCACTTCGTGCTTGAACGGTTCAAAGCGTATCCTGTTGTTTCAGTAACGACGAATTTCTCGACGCAAGGTGAGAACTTGTGCAAGGCCAGCATGCTTCTCGCTTTGTGGCTCTCCTGGTATTACATTCTGGGCAAGCTTCTTACATTTCCTTTTTGTGATAGGACATAAAAGCTACGACCTGATTGTCATCGGTGGAGGATCGGGTGGCCTTGCGTGTGCAAAGGAAGGTAAACACTTGACTGTTGCCACTTCGGACGGAAATGGAACGTGTTTAGTCATGCTTTTTCTGGCTATATAAAGCTTTCGGATCGTTTTCTGTAGGGTTTAAGGGTGCCAACTTGCGTAGCATTGATGATAATATATTCCTTATTTCAATGAATTGTTTACATTGTGGGCGTGGCACTTCGTTGCGGAAATGTTATACCGCGCTAGAACGTGCTGGTTTGCACGATAATTACAGAATAAATTAGTGTGTATCGATAGTCGATCCTGAACGTATTGAGATTTTGCTTAACTGGATTACTTACTCGCGTGAAATGCAGTATAGGTAACTATTAACCGTAATTACGAGAAATGGCATCATAAATCCTGTCAGATATGTGTGCTAGTGTATTTACGAAACATTGTCTTAACAGTACTCTGAACGCTGAAAGTTGGACGGGTACGGATTGCATGCATGATGGAGATTTATTTCACCCGAATGTTAATGTCCCTTCGTTTTTTTTTGTTTTTTTTTCGCCCATGCATGGTCACAACTACAGTCCCCTTCTAGTACACTGTAGTCACAACCACTGGTGTTGCAACAACTAGCTTTTGGGGGACGTTATACACCACTGATAAAAAAAGAGAAAGAAGTGTGCGCACAAACATTATCGTATTTGCTGTTTTTCTTTCAGTAAAAATCTAAAAATACAAGAGCTCACTAAACTTCGACGACTTGATCAGTAAAGAACAATAATTTCCTTAAAAAAAACACTCATGAAAAAAATGCAAATGTACCCAGAACATTACTGAATAATTACTGAACACAACAATAAAATCCACTGTTTAGAATCAATGTGGAACTCTTGGGCAAGAAAAAAGAGCTAATGAAATGTGGTTGTGGAAATACACAATCTGTTAGTTCCTCTACTAGCTAAACATTACAAACATTATGCGGTCACTTCTGCATCTAAATGCACAGCAGTATGTGGAGCCTGCAATAAGGCCACACATTCAGCTGTACCCACCACCAGTCGAAAAAAAGAAAAGGAAAACTAAGAAAGAGTTACTCAACTGACAACAGTATCTAGGTGAATGCTAAGAAGTGCACCTCAGCAATGACTCCTGCAGCTTTGTAGCTTTAAGACTAGACTCGAGCCTTCAGAACATTAAAAACTAATCTACCTCTTTTGGTGTGCTTATAGGTAACACTGACATAATATGTCGCAAATGGTTGGTGAATGTTTGGATCCAAGGCCTTCGGGCAAAGGGAAGAAGCCTATGGTGTGGAGATGGTCCGAGTACCACTGTTCTTCCATTCTTGTCTTCAGACGAGAACTTTGGCAGGCAGCTCATTAAAAGAACTAAGCGTACCCTATAGAGCGAGGCAATTTTTTCGAAGTCTAGATCTTGTCCTGCTCCGGCAGTGTTTTGAGATAGCTGTATAGAAAAAAAGCTCTATGGTTAAAAGGCCAAGAAATGTGGTAATGGTTGGTGTGCAGCACTCAGGAATTCTTAAGGGGTGTTCACTGCAATGCTGCCCCTGGCTATTCTCCTAGTCACATCTAGCAAGAACAAATCAGATACACAAATGTGTACACAATGCCCAAAGGGTATGAACACTATTACTGCATAATTATGGTAGCAGCGGCATCCTGACAAGCACCCAATTTCTGGTTTGTATTAATACATGTAAAGGCATCAAGCTTATAAAGAACAGCATTAATTGTATGGCTAAGCCACATGTGACCATGTGCACACATTTAAAAACCCACTTCCTCAGACTCCTTCCGCTTTCTTTCCTCCATGTTCTGCCTCTTTTACTCTGCACCTCACAGCCAGTAAGTAGACCAGGTACATGCGCAAGTTCATTATTTCTCGAACAGGAACTCTTGACATACCGTATAAAATGCAATGTAAATATGCTTACATAACTGTTCTGTTATACTTTGCGTATTGAAATTACAGAATATCTAATAGTGTACACTATATTTGTTTGTCATTAGCTGTCAGTGCATTCTACAGGAAACCCAACTTTGCAAATAAAACTAGCACCTTCTGCATGATGGACGGTGGAAAAGGTGGGGCGAGGCCCTCTTTGCATCCAAAGTGGGCCGGTGTGCATATGATAATGTAACACTTCCGATGACTTGTGCTTGAACACAGCTCAGGCATGTGGCATGAAAGTGGCTGTGCTGGACGCCGTGTCGCCGTCTCCTCGGGGCAGCCGGTGGGGACTTGGGGGCACCTGCGTCAACGTTGGCTGCATACCCAAGAAGCTTTTCCACCAGGCAGCCCTGCTGGGTGAAGCACTGAAGGATGCGCCCCTCTATGGCTGGCAGCTCCCTGGCCAAGCAGCGGCAGAACAGGACAGTGCAGTGAAGGCTAAGCTGAACCATGACTGGGCCGCCTTGAGAAATGCAGTGCAGGCGCACGTGCGGTCCCTCAACTGGGGACACCGAGTGCAGCTCAACAAGAAGTATGTTTTCATAGAACGTTTAGATGGGCACAAAAGGGAGAAAAGGACACACTGCTGATAACCTAGCTATTTTTAACTAGGTTATGTATGTCTTCCTTGATCACACTTTGTGATTGAGCACAAATGTGCCCACATTGTGAGACAAATTGTGCATTAACACCGGAAGCTCCTGGAAGGTTCAGGTTATCATGCAAAACGTGCTGGTAGTTGGTTAGTCATGATGGTTTATGGCAGTACACAAAAGACAATAAGGACAACACTGAACCAAAACAATGGACAAAAAAAAACACGTAGTAGAAAGAAAAAGTAAAAGACAAAAAATACGAACCCAGAACTTCACTGTTGTTCACTGTTGATGAATGAAGTTACATATGCTCTAACGCATGTGTTGCATCGCATGACAAAAAGCCTAATAAAAAGATGGCGTACATAGATTTGAAAATTCAAGTTGTATAACAGAATTTGTCACACATCAGTAAGAATAGCTAGGTTACCAAGTGATAAGCCAGTGTTCCTTGATAGTAGATTCATATAGATTCATATGTATCATACATGCAAAACAGTGAACCCTGTTGTGAAATGATATACGGTGCTTTCTGTTGCAGGTTTTTAAATGCTTGCACAAAACTTCTTAAAGGTGCAATGAAGAACATTTGCTCATCTTTAGAGAAAACGGCAAGTGCAAATTGCTTAGTAAAGAAAGCCAGTGGAATGGTCACATTATTTTGTTGCTATGGAGACTGACGTGAATGTCATGGTCTATCTCCCATAACCCTAAGTATACGTGCACAACACTGGTCATTCAAGCAATACAGGTGTAATTTCTAGCAGCTACAGATAAACCGTATTCCACATGGTCTATCGTATGGTGTGAGGAAGTTAAAAATACTGCATTCAACTTTATTGCATGTAATTAGTCTAGGCTTGATAAAGAATCATCAACATTTCAGTTCTATATAAATAACACCGTCAAAACGTCATCCTTCCTGATTGCACTTCTTTGATAGTATCAGTATAGCGCTTTGTATCTATGCATATTGCAAATCTACTGATTTGCTGCAAGCAGCCCCTTTGGGTGTACGTGGACAAAAAAGTCACTTGAAATTTGACCACTCTCATATGTATTGACTCATATATTTAATGATTCGTCTGAACTTTGGTAATCATTGTAACTGTTTTATAAAAGATTACTTTTAGCTTTATCACCTGCTTACTTGCTGGCTTCCTTTGCAAGCTTGCCACATTTAATACTACTGTATAGGTTGCATGCCACTTCTCTAATGAGAGTACTGGGGCATCCTGAAGTCTATCCTAATATCATAGTGTATCATCGTTTATTTGGTTGGAGATCTCATGGCTGCTCAGTGGCCATTGAATTTTTCTGCTGAACACACTGTTGCAGGTTTGATTGTTTTCTGTGTGAGATGTGAGCTAGAAACTGATAGTACAGATTGTAAATGTGCTCATACGTCTCCTGGCTAGTAGTTATGGCTTTGAGTGACTGTTAAAAAAAGCACGCATGGTCAAGATCAATCTGACGTGTTCTGCTCCGGAATCCTGCATAACTTCTTGTATTGCTCCAGGACGTTACAAATACTGCATTTTAATTAAAATATGTATAACTAGTATTACTTTTGAAAAAGGAGTGAGTACACACATTGACAACTGCACTACATATAAAAATAGTAGTAAGTGCAATCTGTGTGTCTATGCATGTTTACCTCCTTTCAGGTCCAACTCATACTAATAGGTAAAAGTATTTGGTCGATCAGACTGCCTTGCATTCTGTTCTCTCGAGATTGTAGAACGTCTTTTCCTATGTCGCATCACTATATCAGGCATCCTGTTGAGCAGCTAATTGCCTCTTCCAAGCCAGTGGTGGCATGTTCCACCAGTTAGTGCCTGGCAGAGCAGTGTAAAAAGGTAGGGACATTGTATGTAGAAGATATGAATGTGCCAAAGTGCACTTTCTTCCATGTTTCATCCCAACTAATAATTGACTCACATCAGCATAAACTGGTCTTGTTCCTCTATGTCATCACTCTTTACTGCCATCTTGCTTATGGGAACCCTGTTCTCGGCGCTAATGGTGCAATTTTTTTTCTCGTTGTGGGACTCGAGAATATCTAGTTATGTCAATTTTTTAAATTTGGTGTCACTTTAAGCAGTATTTTGTTGCAGCTGTGCTTTTTCTTTTTTTATATAAGGAAAGTGGACTACTACAATGCTCATGGAAAATTTATTGAACGCCAGAAGATAGTTGCCCAAGCTTCCAATGGCAAAGAGGTTAGTTTTTATGGCATGTAGTAATTTTCACTGGGACTAACGAACTAATAAAGTTGCTAAAAAATTCCACATGTGAAGTTTCATCGCGTTTAGTTGGCCTAATGTTGCCAAATATTAAACAAAGTTTTGAAACTCATGGGCCGTGACTTTATGTCTACAGATTTTGGCGTGAAATTAAAAGATGAAGCTTGTTTTGATACCCTCTTCGACTAGTAAACCTGAAATGGCAGTATTAATGACAGTAGAGTTGTCAGAGTACCACTGATTGGCCTTAACTGATTCATTATTTTGATTTAGTGTTCATTTAAGTACTCAGGCTGTCGTCGCTCGAAGGACTGTATTTTGATAAATTAGCATTTTTTCAAAGAATGAAAAGTTGTAGCATGCTAGGGATCGAAAGGGATTAGAGGGATTGTAAGTGTGATGCATGGGCAGACTTACAGAAACTGTGGGCACTTAATTGGACATTGTGTGAAATTACTGCATTCATATCAACTGCTTACCAGAGTCATTGCCCAAGTTTTTACAAAATTTAGATGTCTAAAGGGGTCCTGCCAGTGGCTCTGGCAGAAATTCAGTTGCCACACTTTGGAAATATGAATAATTTATAAGTGTTTACACAAGCACATGGGATAAAGAGCTCATTTAAGCGATTGCCTTATCTAGTTTTGAAAATTTTCCACATGCTATTGTTTTAATTTTCATTGACAGGAAATTCTTGTGGCCAACAAGTTTGTTATTGCTGTGGGAGGCAGGCCAATCGTTCCGCAGGATGTACCTGGCCTTTCAGATAATGCTATTACGTCGGACGACATCTTCTCTCTGGAGAATCCACCGGGAAAGACGTGAGCATTTTATAACACTGCTTATCTTTAACTCTGTATGTTTCTTGCATTCACAAATAGTAGACACCTAATTTCTATTTTCTCTATTTTTTTGTTTTAACAGTCCTTCACGGTTTATTATTTATCTATCTGGTAGTTCTATGAACTCAAGTGTTTGATGAAAGCACGTGTAGTTAAGAATTAACCATTGTACAAGAACAAGTACACCAACCACTTTTTGAGGCGATTGTTCACGTTCTATGTTTGTTCACATTTGCGAAGGTGGATATTTTTGAACCAGGCTGACTCAGCATATTTGTGATGTAAGAATGAAAGTACATTTCTACAGGTGATATGGCAGAGTAGGCCAGCCGTCCCTCTGGGGCCACCTGTTGCCATGGTGGCAAGTGCGCAACATTGAAAAGAGTGTTCTACACTCTTCTCAATGCTCATAAAAGCTTTGTAAGCCAACTCATGAAACGATCACATGGTGTGTGGCTCTAATTGGCAAAACAGAGTGCTCTGTGGAGCCTGCCATGACTTCAAGTGGAACAGGCTAATGATCCCTGGTTTACGCATCCTGAAATACTCGATTAAGGGGATGGGTGAACAACTGCCATTTTAGCTTAATTGGTAGAGCACTTGGTGCATTATCAGAGCGTTGTAGGTTTCTCCAAGTTTTTTTGGGCACTTTAGTTTTATTCCATATATGCCAAAATTTCTGCACTACCAATAAAACTACAAATAACGTCCTATATTCCATGCTTAGATTCATCAGCAGTTGGCTTCATTACAATCTATATTACAATGAAACAAGCTCCTTGAACCATTTCCCTTCTTTTGTTCTTAAAACATGGTCACTTTGCAAAAATAAGCAATGTTAGCATTTTTTTCTGCACGTATGCAGTACCACATTGTGCAAATTTTTCACATGACCGCTCTACCCTTGCGTTTTTCAGACTGGTGATAGGTGCCAGCTGTATCCTTTTTGCAGTAACTGTTGCAACATGCTTGCCTATGTTTGATGTCTGATCTTCTCATGCTGTGTGTGTGGTGCTTCTTAAGATTATTACGCCTTGATGAGGTCGATAGATGTTGCGTTAGAATGTGCTGGCTTCTTGAATGGACTTGGCTATGACACAACTGTGATGGTGAGGTCCATTTGCTTGCGGGGATTTGACCAGGTAAGCATATATTACTTTGTCATAGTCTAGAAAAGAACAATCTTTTTCAATTCATCTACCAACGAACGTTTTTTGCACAAATTTATGTAAAAAGAGAGTATTCTGACAAGTTAACAATGCTGGCCTATATGTCAATAAGTAACAGTAACTCCATAACTTTTTCCAGATAAAAGATTCACTATGAGGTTTTTCGTCAGAACCCAGCTTTCAACCGCTAACCATCTTGCCAACTTCATAGACTAGTACGAACAGGCTGAGGGTTTCATTTGACAGGTGTGCAGCTAATATGAAGGCAACATTAAAAAATATTAAAAAAAACATGAATGTTTATGTATACTGTTGACTCATGTATGTATATATATATATATATTATGAACCAAACACCTTAAGAGAGCACAATGTCCCTCCGTCCATAGACTGCCGCTCAACGCCTTCAGCAGATGTCAGAACTGAAACATCCGTGAACAAAAAAGTTTATCAAAAGGCTGTTGACCATAATAAATAAAATGAAATGTTAGACGCCAGAAAAACACCAACATTTACCCACCCATCAATCAAGGCATATGATAGAACAACAGGTTATTAAGAACAAAAGTAAAGGCTCTTAAGCACAACAAAATAGAAGGCCAAAATTCATGATCCTTTTCACACTGCTTCACTAGATTATCAGCGTTCACTTCGTGGATATGCATAGAATTTTTTTGTGAGGCCTTTGTGCTTAGGTGATATTGGTATAGCTGCTGCATACTGGTACACACTTCACGAATTGCAGTGTGTGAGAATGTGTGCATTTTATGCAGTTATTTAATCATTTCATTCTCTTTACGAATAACATTGAATGAAATTTACTCTTATTATGTCATTTTCCTTGTTGTGTGTGAGTTTCAGTTTAAACATATACATTGAAAGCTAAATAAGTACATTTCATGTCTGGCTACTAAAATGTGTTGCTTTGAAAGACTCAATGTGCATAACAAGTTCAGTGCATTAGTTTCAACTCGCCAACCTCTACTTACATAAAATCTATCCTTTCTTATTATACGTGAGTAGCCTCACGTGCCAGCAGTTGTAAGAAGTGTGTCATTTACGTTTCACATTTTCATGCTATGATCTCTTTATTGTAGTCAGGTTCCGTTCCTTTGCATTTACTGGCTCACGCCTTGTTATTTGGCCGTTCTTACATGTCAGCATTGCATACGAGGTTCTCCCTTCCCCATTTTAGCAAATGGCCAAGCTTGTGACTGACCACATGACATCAGAAGGAACAAAGTTCCTCTGGAAGTGCCTGCCCAAGGAGGTGAATAAACTTCCAGATGGAAAGCTGAAGGTCAAGTGGTGTAGTTCTGACGGCACAATCCAGGAGGACATTTTTGACACCGTCTTGGTAGCTGTTGGTGAGTGTCGAATAAGGTGCGCTCGTGCAGTATTTGAATTATTATTTGTAGTATTATTCACTGCTATTCATAAGAAGACAAAAAAGGATATAGTTTTTTCTTTACAAAATTGCATGCCTAATGTGTGCATATACTTTTGACTAAACATGACTGTGGTATGTTCAGATACTCTGATAGGGTTCCTTTTGTCGTGTTACTAAAGAAGGTCCTTGAGCAGTTGTAGTGTCTGTAACAGGCTTTAAGTGATACAGCCCAAGCAGACAATAGTTGTACCTGGTGGTTGACAGATGTGATGGAAATTGCAGGCCAGAACATTCCTGGCAGTCAGCACAAACAGGTGCCAAATTATCTTGGAGCTTACGCACCATTTTTCAGTGTTCTGGGTTTTGTGTCATTTTCGATGAACTGGAGCAAAAGCGTTTTAGTCTTTCAATGCATATATTTAAAATTTTTCAAATAGGCTCTTTGATACACTTAGTGGAGTACAGATTCTTTCTTTGAACACTGTCTAAAATAAGTGCTGCGATAGTATTTGAAACTCTTGCGTGTTGTGCGTGCCCATGTTGACTTTAATTGTGCTTTTGCTTGGAATATGCAGGGCGACAGGCTGAAACATCAAGCCTCAATCTGGATGCAGTTAAAGTTGATGTGAATCCCAAAAATAAGAAGATCATTGTCGACAAGGATGAGCAGTCATCCGCCAGAAACATATATGCCATTGGTGATGTGATCGATGTGAGTTGTTGTGCTCTTTTGTTAGTATGCCTATTTGCAACCCTTCAAGCGTCAGAATTCACAAACACAGTTTTTATTTTTCTCAGCTGGCTTTTGACACGTGCCTCTATAGTGAAATTGATGTTTATACTTGTGTGTGCATGTGTGTGTGCGTGTATGCTATCAGTTGTAAAAATAATCTTGCTATACATACTTCTATCATTTCACTTAAAGACAGTGTAAGTTGCCTTATTCTGTTTTCTTGCTTTTCTTTTTTACCTATATTCAAACAACACAAAGATAGAGCTCAGACTTGTTATTAAAAGTGCTAAGCACTCATAACTTGTGAATCATGAAAGCATAAATTTAAAATTTTATCTGCTGCATGCATCAGAATATTAGAAGCCTAAACCAATCAAGGAGGTAGGTTATAGCTCTGCAGTCTTTGGACAGGAAAAAAATTATATTGAAAACCTTTTCTTACTGATTTGCAGTAAAAGAGAAGAATGCTTTCACTGTGAAAGTGTTTTCATGTGATTTATGTCTAGGGAAAACCTGAGCTCACCCCTGTCGCCATTCATGCTGGCAAGCTTCTAGCACGACGGCTTGCTGGTGTGTCATCTGAGTACATGGACTACAGTGGTGTAAGTTTGCAAACACGTTAACAGACCTTTACTCTGTTGTGGCTTCATTTCTGGCTCTAGAATTTTATCCCACTGATAGTAGTTGCAACCTGCACCTTTTAAGAAATAATTATTAAACAGCTTGCTACTCAAATGTAACATTAATAACACGTGCCAATGTGTATGTTCTTTTAGCTTCTTTTTTTTCTCCACGCTTGTCAGCCTCTGCTACTGAATTTTTCACTTCTCTCTGTTTCCACCTTTGTTCTGGTCCTCTTAAACTGCACTGTTGCCTCCATTATTAAGAGGGAACTGGCCAAGGTTCACATTGAAAAGCCGGCTTCTTTCGTTTTCACTTGGCACCTTCTCTTTAACTTCTGTCTGGTCAGCACTACTTGCTTAGTGCATGGTTGTTCTCATTTTGTTCCCATATTTTTTTTCTATGCTTGGCTACTTTAGTTGTTAACTCCCTATCCGTAGCAGTCATTTTGCATATTTTTTTGCAAACTGCACAGTTCCTTATTTCTTGTTCAGCTTGCATAATCAAGCACATGTCGAGTGAAACATGTACGCTCGTTCTGGGATGAGGACCAAACTGGTGCATGCCCATTAACTCATACGCAGATGCTCAAGTTCAAGCCTATTCAGTGTGGCAGCTGGTGTCTGCAAACTTGGCAGGACGTTGGAAAGAAAGCTTCCCTTTTAGACAGGCTATAGTTTTCTATTTATCTATAACATTTTTTAACACAGATGATTATGTTATAGCTGTAAGGTGCTCATAAAGCAAACAGGACCTGTAGTTGCGTTATAGTAGATTTGTTTATGAGGCATGTTTAAAAAGTCTGGGCATACCGATTTACCAGCTCCTTTTAGTCATATTTTTTGTGTTCCTCGTCAGAATTGTTGTATTCAGTAATATTTGCACGGTTATGGCTCTACTTAGCGTTTATGTAATATTACTTAGTAAAGAATCTGAAAGCACTTTGCTGGCACCGCAGCTGCACCACTACATGAAGTAATAGTCGGTCATAAATAGCCTTTGATTTTCTTTGGTTAATCATGAGAACTTAGACTTTTCGTAAGAATTTGCAGCATTCAATTTTCATTAGTTAATCATAAAAACTCAGGCTTTTCGTAAGAATTTTTGGTTTGCCAGCATAAATGCTGCGGTTAAAAAAAAGAAGGAGCAATACTACATATAACTAGAATGTATTTTATGATCATCCCCTTGGACTTACTAATGTTTGTTGAAGGAGTTTCTAGTTGTTTGACGAAGCATCAAATTGCTGCCTCTGTTCTTTGCTTTTGTCAAGTTGCTTGGCAAGTGACTGCTATCTTTAATGTTGTGCTCAAAACAGAGAATTGCTGTTATGCGTATTTCAAAATTCAGGTCCCTACAACAGTCTTCACACCACTTGAGTATGGTTGTGTCGGAATCTCCGAAGAGCTTGCCATTGAGACGGTTGGCCAAGAAAACATTGATGTGTTGCATGCCTTCTACAAGCCATTAGAGTACACTATAGCCCAGAGAGATGCTAGCCATTGCTACATCAAGGTATGTAAATTTCTGTGTACACTTTTCAGTGAAATACGTGCTGGTGAAAAACCTTTTGTCGAATAACCCAGGGATAAAATTCGTGCTATATAAATGTTTTCAGAGTCTAGGCTACCTGCAAAATGTCTGCAAGTCAGATGATTGTGAAAATTTGTTATTCATGGAGACATTACATATTATTGTCATTGTCATAAAATTTTAAAAATTCTGCTGCTGTAAGCAGTGGAAGAATATATGCAGTTGAAAGTGTAAACTTAGCACTATTAGCACTCTGAAATGGCTGAATTTCTCTCCTGTGATTGTGTCAGCTCAAAGACAAAACGAGATAGGAACTGCAAGTGAAGTGTGGCAACCAAAGTGGGTTACAGCTTGCGGCAGTTGCAAAGCAGGCTTCACATGTGTAGGACATGTCTCGGCTATAAATAAAATGTTCTGCAGAGAACATGGTGCATCACAACATCATTACTCTCCGCCCAATGTCTTAGCTTAATAATAGGTAAACGTTATAGCTTTGCTAAGACCTTTTATTTCAGTATTATGTGATTCTTCGAGACTCTATAGTTGTGCTTTAATGAACTGTCACTGAATACAAATGACCAATTATACTACAAGGTAATATAGATCTGCTTTTCTCCTCACAACTGATGGACGATTTTCAGGTCCTTTAGAGCTTGAGTAAGTACCGCTGCCTGTTCTTTGTATTTTTTTTTTCCTCTCTTATAGGCAATAGTGAATCTGTCAAAACCAGAGCATGTTCTTGGACTGCACATGACAGGGCCCCATGCAGGGGAGGTGATACAAGGCTTTGCTGCAGCATTTAAGTAGGTATCCATAAGGCTGCAGCACATATATATTTTTCATGCCTCAGACTAGCCATGGCTTTTCTATGGTTTGTGGTCCTGCTATGTTTTTCAAATGTAATACTTCGGTCACAATGGCAAATTTAGTCTGGCAAGCCATGGCTTTTCTATGGTTCGTGGTCCTGCTATGTTTTGCTAATGTAATACCCCAGTCCCAATGGCCAATTTAGTATCATCTTGAGCGCATGCGCTTATGCCCCAGAATATCACTTTCCCGGCATGCTGCTACACGAGAAAGAAAAATGTACTTTGGAAATGACAGCTATGCCGATGGGTAACTCAGTAGCACAGTAACATTTGTTATTTCAGGGAATTTTTTTTTAAGTAATAACGTGTTACAGCTCTAAACAGCCCCTAAAATAAACTTTATGTACAAACCCAGCAGCTGCAGTGATTGTACAATGTGTCCTGGGCATGCCCCTGGCGGTGGTGGCTGTAACATCCCCTATACATTCAATGGAACGATTGTCTGTTAAATCCCATTAATATTGTCTCTAGCAAAGAAAACAAGTCCTTAAAGATACTTCTTTTCTTCATACTAAATGTCCTTGTGTTACAGCGTACAAATGACGCTAGTGGTGAAGTGCACTCCCCGAAAGTGCAGCTAAGTTACCCCATGTAACAGGGGTATAACTCTCGTCTCTCTCTCCCCGACTTGTTGTAATGTACACGAAGGACACTGTCTATTAAATAAAATAAAGGAGAGTAGAAAGGCCGTTTTTTTTCTATAGCACTGCTCCTGCACAGCATTTAGCCAGTTTGTCTGCATAAACCTCTCTTTCATCCTTGCATAAACTTTTGTTAAAACATACATATTTTATAAATGTGTGATAAAAGCTTGAAGCATCATTGCTTTTTACAGTAAGAAAAAATGCTGTGTGATGTTTTCTTCTATGTGACAACTGCTATGCACCACGATGCAAGAATACTTTACGTGAGTGAATGCCGCGAAGCGAGCGCTCGGCGGGGAGGGACCGATTATGTTCTCATTTACGGCATGCCGATAGCTCGCTGGACTGAGGACCAAGGCAGGCTGCTGGTGAATTTTGCAAAGCACATTTGGCACGTGGGCGACGGTTTCCAAATCTAAGGAAACCGGGTTATCATGCGATATCAACCACGCGACACGCATAGGGCGGCGCCGTGAAAGAGGTGGTAATAAGAGAGGAGGTTGACGGTGCAGGGAGGGTGTTGTGGTGACAATAAATGAGCGCCGTTACTTTCCTACGTCACGGGGTTTTCCTACATCGAGAGTGAAGGAGAGCCGGGGCAAAGTTTGTAGCGCCATCTCTCAAGCTCCTTGCAAAACAGAACATTATCGGGAAACGGATAGTCCTGGAGTTCGCTCACCCCTAGTATTTTTGCTCCATGCTATGCACACATTAGCTGGCATACATACATAATTGTCTGAACTGAAATGTATTCATTTACTGTCACATTTATCCTAATGAACTTTAGTTTAAATAGTGATGTGTAGGCCATTGGGAACTTTCAAGAATATATATTCTTGACACTGAAAACTAAACAGGAAAAAAAAAATACTGCCTTAATTTCTTGCCTCTAGTGATGCATGACCCAGAATGTGTGGCCTATAACATGAGACTGTACCTCCTGTTCCATTCAATGATATGGAAAGTACTCAAGGTTATGAGCTAGTACGCACATATATGCATTGGTGTGCCATTGTTCCATCAGTTCATAATATCTAACAATCTCGACTAGTAAATCTCAAATGAAATATAAATGGAATAAAATTATGGTTTAGCTTGTGCATATATTTAGCCACTTCTAATATTAAAATGAATATTACAGTATTCGAATCCACTTAGATTTTAATATGAATAATTGGAAGTTTTGAAGTATTTAAATGAACGCATGTAAGCTCTTGTAAAGGTCGTTTTTTCGTTCCACTCCAGTTGGTAAGTGTTATACCTTGAATATGCCTATGCAGGGAAATTCTGCAGTGCCACGAAGCCTGACTTCAAGGTTAAATGAACATATTACCCTCACATAAACTAATCATTTTGCAAGTTTAAAAGCTTGTTATATAAGCTTATGGGCTCTAAGTATAAATGTTTTTAAAACATAATGTATTTTACCAGTTATCACATGAATCTTATGGAAATATAAATCCTACTACTATTCGAAGTTTCATGCACTTTGTTTCGATTAAAAAGAATGACATTCACACATGCCTTACTCTAGAAAAACAATATTGTGCAGGTTATTAAAGTCATGACAGATATGCTGATTTTTTTTGTATATGGGATACACACTATTTGAACTATTCAGTTTCAAATTATTCAATGAAATCATTATTCACTTCGAAATCACTTTAAACCTAAAATTTACCTTTCGGGCAGCCTTATGGCAGTTGCTTTTCCATTTTATGAAGCATGTAAAACTTTTTGCTCTAATAAATAAGATTCCAGATTTATGTCACGCATAGTTCTTGCAACAAACAGTCTTGAAGTAGTATAAGAAAGAGTCGTGTGTTGTTTTAGGTCTGGTTTGACAAGGCATACGCTGGAGCAGACCATAGGCATCCATCCTACAGTGGCTGAAGAAGTCGTCAAGTTGTGGATAACGAAGCGGTCCGGGGAAGACCCGCAAGTCACGGGCTGCTGAGGTTAACTGGAACGTCTGTGTTCTAGAGCCGCTCGACTAGGAAGATGACCGATCGGCTGCTCACACATAGAGCACAGACGTTCCTTTACACTGACAGTGTTAAGTTGAGTTGCAGTTGTCTCTGCCAGGATGATGCTGATCCCTTAAAGCCAGACACTGGTTAGGGCCCAGCTGATGATGCAGTGACTGCACTGCTCTCTTTCAGATGATTGTAGTTCTTATGCTGCCAAATGTGTGGTGACCTTTTTATCATCTCATTTGTTGTATTGTTAATATTATGTCAATAAATTTTATATTTATGGCTTATACATTTGTGTGAAAGGATTTTCCTGTACACTCTAAACACTTTCCACAGCAGTGCTGCTTTATAGATCTGCCGAGCAGCTGAAGAAGTTCTTTCATAACTGCTGTTCAGAGTAAAAAACAAAGATAATTAAAGAAGGCAGGCTTGATTACTGCACTTAACATTAACTTATGCACTTACACTATATATGCTTAAGCTCTCAATTCGGCTAAAGCTTGTCAAGCAGATAGTTATAGAAATTGGTGTTTGTACTAAAATACCTCCATTTATGCTTTCAGAAATTAAAAAAAGCAGTAGGGAGTTTTCTAAATAGCGCCAAGACCACTGTGCATATGCGCAACACCCAAACCGCGTTTGCGTTTTGGGTTGGGGACACTATTCCTGGAATTTAGTGAGAGGCCCAAAGCCTGCTCCAAAAGTTTTGCGTCAAGCAAACGTGATGGCAGCCACTGAAGAGATCTGACCAAGAATTGTGTGAGTAATTCAAAGTTTCGCAGACCTTATTCGAAAACTCTTCGCTCCTGCTTGACCCAAAGTGTGCATATGCAAAGGCCTTTGGGGCCCCTGTTCGAAACCCCCTACTATTCCTCAAATTAGTGGGAGCCCAAAAGCCTGCCCCGAAAGTTTTAGGTTAGACAAATGTAACGGCACCCACTGAACTGAAAGAATTGGGCGAGTATCCAAAGCGGTGCAAACCCTATTCGAGGACTCTTCACTCCTGCTTGACCCAAAGCGCCCATGCGCTAAGGGCTTTGGGGCCCTAACCGAAAACTACCTAGTGCTTCACCAAATCTTTGCAGAGAAATACTTAAAATTCAATATATGTAGATTCACGTAGACATATTGGTAACAGTACAACTAGCCTCGCAGTAGTGGAATTCTGTTCCAGAGTTGCAGTGGTTGCACATATTCATCATCATTAGCCTGCACGTCTCACGACAACCCCTCTTAATGATCTACTCATGCTGTTGCACGCAAGTTGATTCCAATTTAGGCCCCCAAACTTCTTGATTTTGTTGCTTTACCTAAACATTTCTCGTCTTTAGTCACGCTTCCTATCTTTCGCCCATTGCAACACTTTAAATCTGTTATATGTGCTCCTATGTTACCACTGCCCCGGTCTAATTGCCCCCTGGGGTTGGTGTAAGGGGGGTGGGAGGGGTAGCTTCATCTCTGTTGTTTATTTGTTATTCTTCCAGTTCTGCCTCATATAATAAATCTGGCAAGAAACAATGGTTTTATACATATAGGCATGCACAGGGTTCTTCTTCAGGGGGAAGCGGGGACGAAAGTAAAGTGACTACTTTTGCCTGGTGAAAGTGCTTCGCTGCGCCTCCTCTCCTCCTCCCCCTATTATTATTATTATTAATATTATTATTATTATTATTATTATTATTATTATTATTATTATTATTGAAAAGAACCTGCTGAACAGTATTTGTCTAGCTTCTTTGTTTTGTTGATAAAAACAACAACAAAGGTCAAAGTTGGGTGCGAACCGAAACCGAAACTCGCATTGTGTTTTACGTTGAAGTATTTTTAAACAACTCCTGCAAAGTATTTGTAAAAAATTAACAAAAACCTCAAGCTTATAGTTTGTACTAGGTTGTATTTAATTAAATATTTAATTAAATAAATTACTTATACAGTTCAGCACTTTCACTTGGTTTTTGTTATGCTTTTGAAATGGCTTCGCAAGGGGCGCAACGTTTTCTGACGCGGCCACGTGTTGCTAGGCTCTGTCACGTGCTTCCGCTTTCAGGTGTTTTTGTTCTCGAAGTTGGAGCGAATGGAGTCTCGCTTTCGGTTGTCGTCGCTGCATGCATTTGTATCGACTGATGCGGCGTAAAGAAACAAAGACCGAAACGAGTGGTCGTTCCGTGTCGTGCCCAGCTGCGCTCGCAGCTGCGCGAACGTAGCAACGATGACACCCAACGGTGCTCGGATTCGCGCGCAATCTAGGAAGGAAGTGTACGACAGGCTCCACAGGATACGCCTGGTAAGCGACTATAATTAACTCTCTCAATTTCACGTTAGTAACTAATGACACCTCTTTCAAGCCAGTGTGTACAAGGCTGCACGCTGTAACGATCTCTCTCTCTCTCTCTCTCTTTTTATACGCGCGCATGTGACCTATCAGGAACTTGAGGACCTGAGGCGCAATTGTGGTCGAAGTGACAAAGATGCTGTCGAGGCCCTCAAGCAAACTTGTAAAGAGCAGGAAGAGGAAATCGAGCGTTTGAAGACAGAACACGAGGTATTTTTTGGGATTTTGAATGACATCTTGGACGTCACGTGCAGAGAGCTGTTCGAGATATTGCCCCTGCTGTTCACTTCCTAGAATGAATTGCGTCCCACACATTTACGTCAGGTGTTTGTAGTACCTATGATTATGAATGATACCTCAGTGCTGTAAGTGAGTTGTGACTTACCCTCGTATTCAGAAACGCTGCTTGACTTGACTTGCCACCGACTTCAATGCAACATTGTTATGTATTGTCAACAAATTTCCTTTATGAATACCTAAAATAGAAAGAGTGCAAGAGCGCCTTAAACAATTTCCTGGGTATGTATTCAAATGCTTGTGGCAGGTTCTCAAGATATTTCACGCTTTGTAATGACTTTTGAATTGTCACTGAGCCAGCACAATAGCCATGCGCTGTTGTGTAGCGATGTGATCTAGCATTAGAGCCAGCGACATTCACAACCAGTGAACAAGTGAACTATATAAGGCTGCATACAGTACTAAAGGGACGACCTAATGGTGTCATTTTTGTTATAATGAGGTGACTAAAATATTTCATGCTGTACGTGCATTGATTGTTTACAGGAAGCACAAGAACAAATAAAGTACCTGAAGATGCTTTTGTCTGGGAAGGGAACAGATGAAACCGAATTGGTGAAGGCTAAAACTTGCATTGATCACAATGCTAATTCACAGGTAAACACTATTTCTTGATTTAAATGGAATCAGTTTGCCACACATATTCTCAGCCCCAATCCAACCTATACGGTTGATGTTGAACAAAGCCCTCAATAACATTTTGGAGAAAGGTCCATTATTTTCATTAATATGCTGAGCTTGTGCACGTTTAAGTGCTGGTCATGATTATGCAATTACTTTTGTTATATGCAATATGTAGTTTTGTAAACTCATGTTGGGATTCATACATTTTACATGTTTGAATTTATATAGCAAGAATTTTTCAAAGCTTCAAAGGATCACTGACACTAATTTTGGATATTTTTGGATTGTAAAAATAAGAGAACCGGTATTGACAACCCCAAAAAGAATATTGTGGTGTATGGAAGTGCATTGCACATATATTTAATGTCACCATCTTTAAAAAAAAGGGAAAACTAAAGATTTCTTTTTTGGGATATCTCAAAATTGCGTCAGCACTGCTTTAAAGTTACAAATTAAGTGAGCCTTTTGCAGTGAAGTGGGATGAGAACCATGTGCACTAAAAGAAGAATGAATTTTTCAAGTCTATACGAAGAAAAGTTGTGACACATTAAACATTGATTAGTGAGTCAAGCTGGGATTTTGCTTATAAAAGTTCATCATACCATAACTTATGTTAGACTGGGTTTAAAACATCATTTTCTTTACTGCATACAGTTCTCATTCCAGATTATTCCAGAATGCTAATCAAATTTTCTCCTACTGTCTCTCCCATGGTTTGTATGTACATGAATACCTCAGAAAGTGGACAGGAGGAGGGTGGGGACGGCCGCTGCTGTAGCTCCATTGGTAAGAGCATCAGGCGTGAAATTTAGGGTTGCAGGTTTAGTCTGACAGTGGAAAGTTGTCTTTTTCCCCTCTTCGCTTTCTTTACATCTATATTGCAATTACCAATATACATATAAACAAAACAAATGACATTGTTCAAAGCTTTCCTTGACTTCATTATCTGCTGGTTTTAAAAAAATTTGGCTGATTGGCAATAATCATTATGCATGTTTTCTGATGTGGGTTGGTACGAGTAGATATATAGTAATAATTATTAAGAATCTTAAAACGTTATATGATCAAGTGTGAAGATGTGGGGAAATGCCAAGTGGCAGCGATGTTTTGATTGTTTTCGTATAACCCCATTTGACATCAAGACTGCTATTTCAGCCTTCAGATAGGAAGTGGGAAGGGGAGAAGGAGAGAGGGTAGCTTGATGTTAGCCCCCCCCCCCTCTAATACTTCTGCACGGGACTCAGATTGCTGGCTCGTGCGTTAGAGGGAAAAGCACCTGAAATCACATGAACACTTTTTTCAAACATTTCACTCTGCTAGTATGCAAATAAAGTTTTTCATGTGCACATACACTGTCTACATACTTCTCAAATTTTGTAGAATCTTGGGAATATACCTCAGGCCAACTTCACTGCTCTGGTTGTTCAGTAAAGATTTCTCTCCCTCTTTGGTGTATTCGACTGTCCTTCATTCTTTAATACACCTTGCCTTGGCCAGTTACTTCAAGACCAACTACTGGACAGATTGTGGGCTGCCGAAAAGCATGCCTGGAGCTTGGAAGCTGAACGAGACGATCTCAACATCCGGCTTTCAGAAAAAGTGCTTGAACTCAACAAGCTGCAGCTCCTCTACTCCAATCAATCAATGGTATTTTATGTTATTTTTTTGTCAATTGTGTGGGTGCTTAAAAGTGATATGGCCATGATGCTCCAAGTTTCATGTTACAAAATTAACCCGGAGCTTTGCCGCTGTGTCGTGCCTCATAATCATATTGCGATTTTGGCACGTGAAACCCCAGAGTTTAATTTTTAAAGCAGTTTGTGTCTGGTGCCATGAGTTTGTATGAAGTGGGTGGTTCCGTGTCATAATTTCCAGGCATTGCTTTATTTCCTGTACCATGTTTGCATGGGGCTCACTTATCCACCGAAATGTGCTGGACTTGGTGTGATCGAAAAGCAGCTTCAACGTGTTAGTATCATCTGTAAATAATTTTCACGAATTCTGTACATTCTGAAAATGTCATGAACTCTGCGTTTCTTGCCAAACAATAACAACCTAGCTTCTTTACTGATTTTATTCATTAAAGTAGCAGTCTTATGCACACTCCATCAGGTGCTAGCCTCCAAAAACGGTACGCAGTCCAGAAAGTCACATGTCCAAAAGGCTACAAGCATTGAATCGAACCCAGCCCTTTTGTGTGGCAGTCAAGTGTTCCACCACAGCGCCACGCCAAGGGTTGAAACTGCTTCTAAAAAGCAATTTCAAGCACTGGCGTGGCATTGAATGTACACAGGTGTCATGTCGGGGGAGGGGGTATGTCAAGAGACGTGAGTGAGTGAAACAACTTTATTGATGATCCGGCATAAAAGGGGAAGGGGTAGGGGAATTCAAGCAAGACAGTAGCATGCTCGGGCATCCCGGAGCCGCAAATAGTGTGTGGCAGATGCCTCGAATCGCACAAGGTGCCACACAGTGTGAATGGCAAAACGGTTGAGTGGAGTAACGCTTCCTAGCCATAACATGTACTAATCATCAGCAGCCATAGCATCAACTCAAGTGTATACCAATGTAGATGCACGCAGTGGACACGTCGCAGCATATTCTGTGCCCACAAAACTGTTCCCAGGGAGAGCTGCTTTGCAATACACTCAATCAACTGGATGATCAGCATCCTTCGGAAAAAACTGCCCTGCACTATATACAGGACTTGAAGGGGTGGGGTCATCAAATTTACAGCTATACCAAGCTTGTTGTGGCTTTCCTCTGAATGCAAAGACACTCTACACAAAAAGTCAGACACAGCAAACATGTATAATGTATTTTAATTCACTTCCATAGTGTACCTAAATGCTCCTTCTCCCGATAAAGCCCTATCGCTAGCTTGCCAACACTGACGTAGCTCTATAGAAAGGGCAACAAAAGTTGTAGCGAGGTCACGCCAGATCTGTAGTGACTCCAGTGACCTCCAGACCCCAGCAAAGCCTTTACCAGCAAAGCATTCATTGCAGCATCACTCGCAGATGATGTAGCTAACCATGGCACCTGTTGGCACATTTGTTTTGCTGGTGCTTGTGTAGAATGTGTGCCTGAGAGCAGACAATACTCAGTCCGTGCGTACCAGCCTTGCGAGGTCATAGCTACGTATGCTGCTACGTCACAGCCCAGCTTGGCGCCTAGGAACTGACACTGCAAGTAGTTCACATAGTAAAGGCTATAATAAATTATTTAGCAAGAATGCATCAATCTTGGTGTGTGTAAGAGGCTTCCTGAACCTATAACAAAATGATTTCAGCAAAGACGCACTAGCCACAAATTTGGTAGCACCAGCCCTTTAATGTCACGGAAGGCTGTTCAGGCACTAATGTGCTTTCTACGTTCAACCACTCCAAACAACTCTGACAGAATGACTTGTATGTGTCCTTTCTTTCTTTTTAATATTATATATATATATCTCCATCCTCTTTTCAATTTTTTTCTCCACCCCGGTGCAGGGTAGTGCAGGGTAGTGAAGCAGTTCTATCAAGTTAATCTCCCTGCATTTTCCTTTAAAATGCACATAGAAAGACAGAGCGCTTGCCTGAATTGTTCAAAGTGTCAGAAGAGTGGTAAGCTGGGCTAGTTGCATACATGTATAATAATGAACAGCGCGATGAAACGAGAGAAAAATGGGGAGGCTACACGGTACAAGCGCTTGTCCTGCGTAGCACTGCCCCTTTCTGTCTCTCGTCTTTTCACGTTGTTTAATATTATTGAAGGTATCGATTGAAAGAGACCATAAAGAGGAAAATGATTTTTGCATGCCAGTAAATTATAATGTTTTACAGAATGCTTGCCACAAGAAAACACGCAAAAAGAAAATGTGGGTGGCTTCGCCTCCTTTAAATTCTCACACCTAACATGACGGCATATCTTAGGTCCTCATAGTTTCTAATCAGTTGAAATTAAGGACGTTGACCTCTGAAGGGGACATACTCTTCACATACCAAATTTCCGAAAATTTCGTTCAGCCAATGTCACCGAAATAAAAAAAAATGCTTAGAAGTCTGTTGCATCGTGTGCGGTGGTTTTGAAGATTTTGGCACGAAATTCAAGTATGAAACTGACTTTGATTATTTCTTTTAGTTATGAACCTATGATGGTACGACACTAGAGAGTACAATTTATCAATCTAAACCAAGTCGTCGTTCCACTTTAGTGTGTCTTTTCTTAACACAACACATGTCTTGGCTCGTTGATGCTCATTTGTCTCACATTAGCACAGCCAGACCAGAAGTGGATCTAGCACCTGATTTTAGGGGGGAGGGGGGTGGCTGCTAGTAAAACAAGAAAGGGGTAGGTGGACTCTTGTTTTTAGTAGTTACAATGTGCACAAGAAGCCCATTGCAGCATAAGTGCCGTTAATTTGTCCCACTTGTTTGCCCCAATTTGTGGTAAAGGTGGACTACGGGCACTGAAAAGGGGAGGGGGCGATCGCCCCTACCGCCCCCTCCTTTTGCTGGATCTGCCAACGAGCCATTCTCCTTCTAAGAGTGTAATGTCTGCCGAATTTTTTGTTATAAAAGACATGGCATTCCTCTTTTTTTTCTTTTCAAGAAACTGTTGGTGGCAGAGCGAGACCGCGCAACATCAAGCTCATCGAGGAAAACGTCAAGCTGTGACTTGTCCAGCAAGTGACATTCGACGTGTGGATCTGCTAATTGTGCACTTTGAAACGTGGTCTATGTGTCGTAATGGACGGCAGGGATAACGTCTCAGGCATACATCCGTTTTCTGGATTGCAGTATCGGTGCCAAATAATAGTGTCTCAAGGATTTAAAAGAGCTCTACCTTGATTTATATTTTTTTGTTGCTGGGTAGGAAGGTAAAATAGTTTCATGGAACAAATATTGTGATTGTACTTTGTGGGTGGTTTCTGTTGCCCAGCGCAGGACACTCATCTAGTGTCACGCGTTGCTGCATCCTGCCGTCTATCTTTTGTGCCGCAAAAGTTGAGACCAGCATAGCAGCGTATTTTACTCAGACTTTCAATGCTTGTTGTGTTTTTAGGAGCAATTTATCATGCTTGTTCACAAATTTACTCTGAGAGAGATATATATGGCAAACATGTTCCAGATTGAATTTTCTTTAATAAAGAGCATATGAATTTGAATAGCTCGTGCACCTTTCTTTTGTACACTGTGCAAAGCTAACATGGACACTGCATGCAACACGTTAGCATCGGACCTTGAGGTCGGAGGGCAGTGGGGGCCGCCAGCAGTGTCACAACGCAAAACACTACACTGTAACAATGACGGTGTCGCTCATTGCCAGAGCAGCAGCCGTGAAAGGTAACAACAGCCCGGATCCCGGACAACGAGTAATATTGCAACCATATCTCACCACACAACGCATTTTTTCGCTGGGTTCATTTCCTCATTGGGACTGCACTGGAAGGCCTTGGCGAACTCGACCATGTTCTCGACGGCCACGTTGCAGCGGTACTCTTCCAGCGAGTGGGAGTCTGAATTCATAATCATCTTAACGGCCTTGGGGTTGATGTCAGCACACCACTTGTATGCGCTGCTGATGAAAAAGAGCTGGTCCGGGGAGAACTCTTCGAGGCCCTCCAGAGGAATGTTCTCCTCCTTGCCGCCGGGGTGCTCGTCCACGTGCAAGCGATACGCATGGAATGACTGCCTGAGACCACCATTGTCCGCTATGTTCTCCGACAGGGTCTGCTTGCCGTTGAGGTAGCGCTTGCTGTGTGGCTCGTAGATGCTGTTGTACTGTAGCACAAAGCAGTAGTTCTTCAGGATGAAGTTGCTCTTCGTCTCCTTAGTCCACCAGTTACGCAGGTTGCCGCTGTCGTCGAAGTGACTGCCGAGAGTGTCGAAAGCGTGACTAATCTCATGGCCGATGATGGCACCGATGCTGCCGTAGTTCATGGCTGGGGGCAGGCCGTACGAGTAGAAAGGAAAATTGAGAATAGCGGCCGGTATGGTGATACTGTTCGTAGAGTGCTCGTAAAACGCATTCAGCGTAGCCGGACTGAAAGTCCAGTACTCTTCATCCCTGGTGTTGGTCTGGTGGAGCAGCGACAGTGATCTGAACGTGTACACCTCTTTTAGGTCCATGAGAATCTTGATATAGGGACCCTCTATGTCGGGAATGTCGGCGTGAGATTCGTCTAGTTCCGTTTTGTTCTTTATCCAGTCGGGATAGGCGACGTGCGAGACGATTCGCTGCACTTTGGCCATTGCCCTCGTTCTCGTCTGATCATCCATCCACGTGTTGAGCCTCAGGGCGTAGGCAAAAGCCAGCTTGATGTGATCGACGACGACCTTAGCGTCGTCTTTGATGTAGTCTGGCGTATACGCCTGAACGAAAATGGCGCCGTATGGCATGGGCAAGTAATCTTCGACGTCCTTTCGGCAGAGTTTTTCCTTGTCCACGTCGGTGAAGTCCATTCCAACTTCCTGGCCGTATGCGCTGACTGCTTCCCTGATTTCTCTAGACGACAGTGGTCCCAGAAGAAAGGCAACTGACCAACCTATGAAATCGTGGAACATCTTTATGGTATTATTCTGGTGCAGTAAGCTTGTCACGAGCCACAGGTAACCTGGGCTCATGACGATAATTTCGTCAGTATCCCGCACCTGGACGTTTGTTGGCAGGTACTTGTTTATGACAGACAACCATCGCTTAGAGCTCACCTGCGGCGTCAAGGTCTCTAGGTGTTTGATCTGATACTTCTTAGGTGGCCACGCGTCGGACCTGCCTAGCACTTCGAAGTGGAAGTGTTTTACGGAGGCGATGACTATAGGTGCCATGACGACGTTCTCGGCGAGCGATTTGTAGTTCGTGTTGTTGTCGCCCATGATGGCGGCGATTTTCTGCACCATTTTCATGAATAAGATGTCCTGCGTGTCGTTTTTCGATTGGTTGTTTGTCTGGAGCTGGTGGAAACCCATTTCAAGGTTTTCCATGGTGTTAATGACTAGAACGTTTGTCTTGGTGTCTTCTGGGTCCGGTATAACCGAGATGCTGAATAGACTCGGGATAGACCATCGCAGCGATAGTTGCACGATGATCTCGAACAGGTCCACAGTGTGGTTTGCCTCCAGAGAAGGCCAGGGCATAGTGCAGGTAGCGCAGAAGCTCCATGAGTACCTTCATGGATGGTGTCGAGTTGGTCATGTCGTAGTTATTGAGACACTCGTGATACATGACAGCCGCTTTTTCCAGGGCACCTTGTTTCTTGCCCGTGATCGAGATTTTGTTCAGAGCCTTCTTAATAACATTGTCCAACTCTTTGCCGACGAGTGAGAAAGGGCTGCTTCGCACTTCGTTACGACGCACGGGGTGTTTACGCTTCCAACCGTCGCAGACGAAGCGGTAAAAGTTCTTGCAAGGGTCTACACTTCGGTTGAGTGAGCGGGCGATGCTTCGCGCCACCTCCTTGCAGACTTGATTGCGGCAGACTTTCTTGTCGGCAGCATCCTTTGCGAACAGCCGGTGCTGGTACGACGCCGCGTAGCCGGAGATGTAGGCCGTGCAGGCAACGATCATGCCGGCCGCCAGAAAGAGCATGTAAACCGTATTGACGCACAACTTGGGCTCCCTGTTGAAGATCCATCGTACGCCTGTGGAATGCGACCCCCGAGTTGCTGGCTGCTTTCTGCTGCCGCCGTCCTCTTCAGATCTGTGGCTGCCGCGCCTGTGTCGTCTTTGCGAGCGCCCTTCTTCCTCGCTGGCCAACGCATTGGTGCTTCGGCTATTCGAGATGCTGTCGGCGTCACTGCTGGCTGCAAAAAGATGAGCGCAAGTGTCAGGACACTCGTGGAATACGAAAGGTAAGGCTTAACTTTTAGGTTACTGCACCCTAATGGACTGAATGATGGACTGTTTCCGAGCATGAGCTCGCGATGCCAAGTGTTGTGCCGGATGAAAATAATACGTGGCATACCCACTTACAGCTTGTTGCCAGACAGACAAGCCGGCGTGCTCATCGAGTAGCTAGCGTCATTTTTGAAGACGTTCAGTAAAAACTTCATTCACGTGGATTCATGCGATGCGCAATGCGTTAGAGGCAGCTTAAATCTTGCAGTTATGCGCTAGTTTGGTTGTCTGCTTAATGCACGATTGTACGCCATGACCTAAACTTAGATGGCGTTTGTGTTCAAGCGAAGATCCACAGAGAGTTTGGGAAAAGATAATATCGCGAGTGCTGAAATGTCTCTAGTTCGCCAGAGGTTCACAATGTGTGCGTCCTGGCTATCTCTATAAATCGCTTCACTTGACGCTACATCGTCAGTACTGGCGCGTAAGACACTCCTGTTACAGTCAGGTGCAGTGGTTCAATTTCCGTCTGGAGCGCCACTATGTTACAAAGTGCACATTAAAAAACGGCAGCGAGGGGAAGATGAAAGCCTGCGATGTAAAAATTCGTAAACAGGGGCTGTGTGCTCGAGCCGGCGTTTTGGTAAGTGGACTTATCTGTTGGATTTGTGCGGACACGACAATGAAATTAGCGAACGCAGTGAAATTAGCGAACATAACCTTGACGATGTCAAACTTTAAATAGTTTAACCAAACTTACGGTCCGCAAGAGACTGAAAATATATGGAGTCATATACTTTATTCACAAGTTCAATACACTAAGGCATAAAGAAGCGCCCCTGAATCAACTCGATATGGTACATACACAAGGAAACCCACGATAGTTTAGCCCTCTTAAGGAATATCACATCCCTTTTCATTCACACAATTCGTTACGGCGCTCCCCTTTCCGCACCCGCACTCCCGTATCCACAGTTGCCCTCTCCCCGTCCTTTGTTAGGATTGCTATGCCACGAGCATGGCCCTCGATCGAGAGCGCTTCTTCCCTCGAGAACGAGGCAGTTCCGGCGAACTCCCCCCTCCCAGCGCCACCTTCCGCGCAGACGGTGGCGAGCCACCGTGCAGTTCCGAGGAAAGCGTCGCCTTCTCCGCTGAGCCACCGTCACGGTGTTAGAATAGTAACCACCGTGCAGTTCCGGACAAAGCTGCGTCTCCTCCGCCGAGCACCGGAAGCTGGTCTCAGAGAAAGGACAAAAAAAAAATTGGCAGCATATTTACGGAGTGAATGATGGAGAGCGAGGTGAAACATTCGTTCATCCATTCGTTCTTGCTTCCGTCCGTCCATGCGTCCGTCTGTGTGGCCGTCCATCCGCCCATCCGTGCGTGCGTCCGTCCCTGCGTTCGTTCATGCATCCGCCCCTGCGTCCGTTCATGCGTCCATCCATACATCTGTCTGTGTGTCCGTTCGTCCATCTATTCAACACTCCAAGTACCACCATCTCGCATCTTTCATCATATATTCCTCATATAGAAGCACCGCCATCCAGCGGACATTCCAAGGACTAAACGAGAGGTGGCACACGCACACTTTCTTACGGCTTGCGCTTCGGGTTTACTTCCCACCTTTAACCACCTCTAGTTCATGGTATATACTAGTTCATTGTATTTATGGCACTGCGGCTCAACGCTCGCTAACCTTTCTAAACCTAAGGAGGTTACACCCAGCGAGTATAACGTCGCAACCCTTTCTTGTCAGATAGTGCTCAATGTACATGCCCGTGGCTGCTAATGGGAATCGCAGCGTGTGCGTTAACTAAAAGCCGAATGCTCCCGTCTCTCATTCCCCATTAGCAGACATTGGCATGTACATTGAGCACTATTTTTTTATTGTTCAACAACGCACAGAAGAAATCTCTCATCGGCACCACCTTGGAGGTCAAAGTGTTATACTTGTTACATACTACAACGGATATGAAGGGCGAACGAGTGCCGTTATAAGGAGCTTCGCACCTGGAACGTTATCTAAGGCCGTGACGGCCTCATGTTTGAGGGATTTTGCCCCAGCCGACGTCGTCGTGCTGGCCAGCTTTGTAAAAACGATAAGCTGCTATAGTAAACGTTGCTACCGGTTGCTGTTTTGAAAACGATTGCCTCCCTATTCCGCCTCTGGACGATGGCTTCAGCGAAGTCTGTTCGACTGCTCGCCGCTCTTGGCCATCGCAATAAACTGTAAATCCTAACTGGATAGAGGAGAGGGTAAGAAGCAAGAAATCAGCTCTAGACCTGAAGAATTAAGGCAAGCCCACTAGTCCAAACGTCAGCTCGAGGACACAACCCCTGTTTTACGATTTTTTCATCAAAGCGAATGTCAGCATCACGATCCACCACACGTGCTCTATCTCGCATTTCCTACCTCCCACTATCTCAATGTTAACCCTACCGGTTTTGGTTCTACCACATTTTGCGAAGTCCTTAGTGCTTATCGAGTTTTATGTTATTCTCCAGGATAATACAACACCATACGAATGGAATGTCTTGCTATATTTACTAAGAGAGGACATTTAGTGTCATTGGGAGGAAAATTCAGTAAGTGCTAACCTGTTCTGTTCGGCATCAGAGCGGAACGGACAACAGTACCTGTAACCCAAAAACTTGAGGCGCTTCGAGTCACGTATTTGCACATAATTTAGGCCAAATTTGTTACACTCCAAGTTTCTGCTCTACTATTTGCTTATTGACAGAAAGAGCAAAAAGAGTTCAATGAACGCGAAATTGTGGAAGCTTATTGATATTTCTTACAAGGGGAAATTATGTACCAGTATTGCCATAGTATTTCTGACAATAATAATAATTGTCCGGGCTTTACGTCCAAAACTAGGGCTCCGGGAATTTTGACCATCTGGTGTTGTTTGACGTGCACTTAAAGCAGAAGTGTGCGCAAGGTTCTGACCCGGGGGGAGGGGGCGTTCTTCGCAGCGCCCGCCCCCTCCTTATTGTGTCCATGTGTGGAACTGACTTTGCGCCTCTACTCTTCGGTTACTAAAGAAAACGGAAGCACCCCTCCCCATCGTGCACGCGGTTATGACGTCGAACACATCGGCCCCAGACGCATTCATTCCATCAATTGCTTCAGTCCTTCCAAACGCTCCACGGATACAACTCTTGAAGCTGCTCGGCTGCTTTCGGATGTCTTTCGATCACAAGCAAACCAGTTTGGCCAGAACATCTTCAATCGTTCATCATAAAGACACCGGCAACCATGCACCCTAGACGTTCATGCAGGGCCTCTCACGCTGAACGCAGGGTTATTGACGACCATGTGACTGATATGCTTTGTCGGGGAGTCATACAGCCGTCCCACAGTTTTGGGGCATCCCCTGTGGTATACTTTCGAAAAAGAAGGGCGGTAGCATCCACTTATGTGTTGATTATAGGCGCCTCAACAAGATAACCCGCAAAGATGTTTATTCCGCTCCCCAGAGTCGATGACGCGATCGACTGTTTGCAAGGAGTGGAGTTCTTCACTGGATCTTCGGTCAGGGCACTGGCAGGCATACCTATGGATGAAGCCGACCGTCCTAAAACGGCGTTCGTAACACCTGAAGGCGCGTACGAGTTCAACGCCAGGCCGTTCGGCCTTACCCCTGCCACCTTCGAACGTCTTATGGACAACATACTTCGAGGTCTCAAATGACACACGTGCCTTTGCCATCTGGGTGACATTGTGGGTTTTTCAAAGGACTTCGATGCCTATCTCCGGCGCCTGCGACGATGCTTTCGCAAAATTACGTCACGTAGTGACATCGCCCGCCGATACTCTGTCCACTTTGACCCAGGCGCGCCTCTATTGAAAATCACATGGATACTAGTGGGAGTCGTCCTTTGTGCTATATTCTTACTCAGAGAAAGTCTGGCTTCGACGAGTACGTCGTTTTTTAGGCGAGTCGCAGTCTTACCACAGCTGAATAGAATTATTCGGTGACGGAGAAAGAATGTCTAGCCATTGCTTGGGCAATCGCAAAATTTTATACTTTACCTATATGCCTGCCCATTTGATGTCGTGACTGATCACCACGCCCTCTGTTGGTTGTCGTCCCTAAAGGACCCATCTGGTCGTCTAGCTCGTCCGGGCCATTACGTCTCCAAGACTGCGACATCCGCGTCGTGTCCGAGTCAGGGCGCAGACATTCAGATGCTGACGCTCTCTCTCGCTCCCCGCTTCCCTATGACTGTGCAAATGCACCTGTTTCCAGCTATAATTCTGCGTCCCGCACACACACTGGATAAACATCTGAGCAGCGTCATGACCCTTGGATAGTCTCTGTAATGAAGATCTTACAAGCCATTGCCGAGTACCAGCAATCGCTCGTCGTGGCGCACAGCTCGTCATTTCACCATGCGGGATGGGCTCCTTTACGGCCGCAACTACCTAGCTGGTGGTCGCTAGTGGTTGTTGGTGATTCCTCGCCATCTACAGGCTGATATCTGCGCCTCCTGCCATGCGGACCTCCAATGCAGCCACGCTGGTGTAATAAAGACGCATGCACGCTTCCGACTGCGGTATACTATTGGCGTGGAATGCACGGATTTGTTCGCCAATACATGCGTTCATGCTCCTAGTCATGTCAACGCAGGAAGAGCCCACCGCGTGCAGTCACTGGACCGCTCCAGCCGTTGCCCTGTCCCTCCCGACCTTTTGATCGCATCAGAGTTGATTTATTCGGCCCCCTTCCGTACACAGCTGACGGTAATCGCAGGGTGATAGTATTGATCACTTGACATGTTATGCTGAGACTGCCGTGCTGCCAGAGGCCACATCACGTGAAGATGGACTTCTTTATACTACACAAACTTATTCTTCGCCACGGCGCGCCTCGCGAGCTACTCAGCGACCGTGGGTGCACGTTCCTCCCTGAAGCCATACAAGCTGATCTGCGTGAATGTAACGTTGTGCATAGAACGACTAGCGCGTACCATCCCCAAATCAGCGGCATGACTGAGCGTTTTAACCGCACAATAGGCGACATGAAGTCCATGTACGTTTTCGCTGACCATACCAACTGGGACCGCATACTGCTATTCGTTACGTATGCTCACAATACTGCCACTCAGTCTACGACAGGATTTCCCCCCTTCTTCCTTATTCACGGCTACGAACCATCCTCATTTATGGATACTATTCTGTTGTATCATCCGGACACTTCAGAGTCTGCAACCCTATCAGAAGTCGCCATCTATGCGGAGGAATGCAGGCAGCTCGCACGTTCCTTAACCGCATAAGACAAAGCACACCAAAAGGATCGCCATGACGCCAACGTGTCTCATCAGTCATATTGACGCAAGGTATTTGCCTAGATTTGGGTGCACGTTAAAGAACCCCAGGTGGTCAAAATTTCCGGAGCCCTCCACTACGGCGTCTCTCATAATCATATCGTGGTTTTGGGAGGTTAAACCCCACAAATCAAATCAATCAAGGTATTTGCCTGGGACGTTGGTGTCGCTTCGTGTTCTTCTCAGCTTCTGGCCTTTCCACAAAGCCATTCCAGGCCCTACCGCGTCCTACGTCAAGCATTTCCGGTAAACTATATTGTCGAGCCCGTTCAACTATCCACAGACCGCCGCCGCCGCGGCCGTCAGACTGTTCACGTCGACCGAGCTGAAGCCGCACTATGTGACCCACCAGTTGTATCTGTTCCTTAGGTCACAAGAATGGCTCCTTTTCCGCGGAAAAGTGATTTGTACCATGAATAGGGCACAGACTGCAATGCCAGTAAAAGACGAAGAGGAGGACCGTTGTTGGTGTTCGTGATTGCTCCGCTTCGCCATCCGCTGATCGCTTCACCTGTGCTAGCTCTTCAATAAACGCGTCATGGACTCGACACTAAACGTGTACTATCCAAAAGCTTTATCTTCTCTGTAGGTGTGACTCCTAATCAGGTATCTACCACCCTGAGCAGAAAACGTTTTTTCGCGGGCTTGTTCCTCCTCGATTTGGCACCAAAAAGGAAAAAAAAAAAGCCACCTCGAGGTAATTAGTGCGTTTACGTCGTGTGTACCTTTATCTCGTTGATAGTTTTTCTTTCTGTTAATGCGTGTGCATTCCTGCAAAATTATGCAACTGCATGTACAGCCACCAAAATATTTAACTAGTGAGCGAGGCGGCGACTTCTGTGCTTGTCGATGCCATATGGTGGAACGAAGTTGCGAAACACTTTCTGGGCATGCACTTGTACACACACTTTTTTGAACCTAATTCAGTAATATGGGTACATCACACTGAAAAAAGTGCCACTCGCGCGCTATAGATTTGAGCGACTGTGCGTATATAGAACTCGGATGATAGCACAGCAACGTGTTCCTCTGTCTACATTCGCCTCGTGCTCCAGTTCGGCTACTAAATGTCGCCTTAGCCTGCGAACCAAGTTGGCGTCATCGTGGCCGTTGTATTCACGACCGTGTGGTCCGCGAAATGGCGCGTGGCTCACCGATAGTGTCCGCGTCCTGCTGGCCCCAGAGCGAGCTTTGTTGGCTACTTGGCTGGCTCCAGCGGGTGGACTCCGCGGACGACGCCGGCGCCGACATGGGGCCTGGCGCCTGCACGGGAAGCCTTGGCTTGCGCGCTGATGCGGCCGCACCTTTCGTGCCCACTGTCTGATGACGATGATGCCGATGTCTCATTCTGTGGCGCATACCCACTAAAGGGCATTGGCTGAGAATTTAGGCAAAGGCAAGTAAGACTAAGAGAAAAAACGAGATGGTTTTCGCTTTCGAGTCATCTTATGTAAGTGCATAAAGGGCCTTGTAAGTTTTCGTCGAACTGCTTTGTACATGAGGATTGAAGAAAGAGATGGATGGACAGATGCCAAACTTCCTTGTACGTCCTGAGGTGCACTACTGAACCCGCAGCGGGCTGTTGTCACGTTGGGACAGACAGGCCATGCCCGATAGAAAAGTATTTATTTCGATTAAGTGGAGATGTCTTCGACCTATAAAGTAGCCAGTCCCCTCAGTCCGGGAAACCATGGTGCCAAGACATTATCTGGGCTCTTTCGATCCCTCTACGCTGGCCAGTCAGGCTGTGGCTCGATAGTTGTGCCTATCTCAGACATGGCCTATGTGAGTAACATCTCGCACCATGCGTGGTAGTGTCCGGTGCCGTGCATTATCGGCGTTCGTGTCGAAGATAGCGTAGAGTATAAGTGCCGTGAGTGTGACTATTGGTCTGCATTTTGCGGATAGTGATGGTTTATAGTATTGCTAGTTTGGATTGCATGGGAGCATGTTTTTTAACGAAGTCAGTAGTGAAGGAGAAAGAAAACGGACAATAAAACGACATTAAAGAGAATGACACCACAGAAAATTAGTTTTCTAAGCTAGGCACCGTCCGATTACTGGCCCATCCCCTGAAGTGGCTTGCGCCAAGATTCTAGAGAACCAGCCAACCAACCAACTCCAGGTCTGCATGGGACATGCAGTCGCAATTTAAGCTGGAGGACTGGCCTTATAATAGTCAGTTTTATTCTCTCGTATATACGGCGCTTACTTCAAGTACAGTTCCGAAGTATACCCACTACAGCGTATAACTCACCACTTTGCGATGTATACAAGTACGCACTACGCGTGTGTAAGGGAATATTTTCACCTACAGCAAACACCAGGCTATATCATGACACTGTAGTAGCGCGTCAATCAATGAATGAGCAAACAAGCGCATCATATATGCCGACTTGGCGCGTAGAAACAACAGACTTCGGCAGTCACTGTGTGCTCTTTTATTTGTATCAGTCTTCAGGGGCTGGCGGAGGCACATAGCAGTCCTGCGGGGCGTCATAACCCGGATGGGACGGCGGGCAATAGGTGTCGTCACTCGGTGCGGAAGGTGGCGAGTACGTGTCGCTGGCGGCTGGTAGCTGTCGCTGGGCTGCGCAGGCGGCACGTAAGTGCTGCCTTGCGTGTAGCTGTTGTGGCTGGTAGCTGCTGCATGAGCGAGTGAAACAGGTAACACACACACTAAGTCTGTGCGCATAGTTACATGAAATTGTCGCGTCTACGACGGAATGTAAGCACCACACACAGAAATGTTCTTGTTATTTCTGCTGGTGCGGTTAGGTGTCTAGATTTTGCCCTGCCGCGGTGGTCTAGTGGCTAAGGTACTCGGCTGCTGACCCGCAGGTCGCGGGATCGAATCCTGGCTGCGGCGGCTGCATTTCCGGTGGAGGCGGAAACGTTGTAGGCCAGTGTGCTCAGGTTTGGGTGTACGTTAAA